>VMDO01029450.1:0-22648 GCA_007922755.1 Pedetes capensis | reverse complement strand
ACTCATTTGTGGGAGCTGAATCAAAATTATAAGAAGGAAAAATCCTATTCAAAGGTCAGATCAAAATAAAACAAAAAAATGAAAAAATAAAAAGCTAAGAATAGTGTCAATATAAATGGTCTAGAAAATGCATGCAATTGTTCTGACAAGATAACAAAGTTCACTACAGGATAAGTTTCTATGTTAAACAGAACTGGAACTCAAGTACATATAGAAAAATATTACCAAGTAAATGATAGAGAAGACTTAGATGGGGAGGGTGGGGAGGTAAGCATACAAGAGGGTAAGGGGACACCTATATGAATAATATACATCAAAATGCATATATGGAAATGCCACAATGAAAAGCATGTCAGAATGAATCACATTAAGTTGTACACTAAAAATGTCCAATAAAAAAACTAAATCTTCCTATAAAATGGGGGTAACTTAGAAAATCTCATAGTAGAATCACTTTTCCAGATTTATTTTTTTAAAAAACTCTTCATTGGTTTATTTCTTTATTGGTTTTAGATCATCAAGTCATAGTCTTTTGCTAAAAAATGCTTCATTTTTCTTTTGATTTCTCTTGTTTTTCACTTCTCCTATTTAATACTACCTTTATTTGAATGGTAATTGCTAACCATCAAAAAAAAATGTGCGTCCTCTTAACATATAACAGATTTTTCTGTGGATATGATTAATACTGAATGATTCACTGATATTAGTTGTACATGTTAATTAGTATCTTTTCCCCAGAATAAGCACCATTATTTCACCTTCTTTTCCCTTCCATCAAAATAATTGCTTCATGTAGACTTGCTCTAAGTTTCCACTCCAGAAATAGCTAATATTCAGACCAAAATGTCAAAAAATGGTAATATGATTTTATTTATTTTATAATAGCACATTTAATTCATTCTATAACTACTGTTTGGAAGAAGGAGCTGGTGACTCACTCCCAAAAATCAATCAGCCATTGAAAACCCAATGAATAGTAGAGAAGCAATAATATACTGTTGCACCTGTTGTACATAGGGTCGCTATGAGTCAGACATTGACATGATGGCACATAAAAACAACATAACCACTGAATGATGTCTCCTTTTTTTTTTTTTTTTTTCATTTGGCATAGATTGGTTGAACATTTAGCATGGATTGGAAATAAAACTAATTTTGTAGACACAGATTATTATATTGTACACAGTATTCTAGAGAGAAATATTTGTAAACTGATGTTACATTACAATAAAAAGAGGAATAATAGTTATCAAGAAAACACTGTGAGGGCAAAGAAGTAACTCCGTCTATCATTTCATTATTCTTCCAGGTGCTCTTCTCTTCAGTGAGCAATGCTTGAATTTAAGTTATCCTGATGGGTCAGAATTGGGCAAACAAAGGATTGTGCACTGATGTAGGAGACAACCTAATTAGCTAAAATGATATTATCCTTGCTAAAGAGTTTCATTTTCAAATCCATATTTTAAAAATTCGTAAGAATGGTATGTCATCTGAGCTCTGATTATGTTGTTCTTTCTAAACATGTAACTCTCCCAAACTTTTAATTATTGGTTAACATAGACAAAAATGAAAATTATGACAGGTAACCTGGTAGGAGTAACATGCTTCATTTGTGACATTAATCTCTTCCAATCTTGAGTACTTGGAGAATTTGAAATGAATCTCTGTTAAAAAAAATTATTGAATGAATTTCCACATTAAAAAAGGACCATGTCAACAGCAAAAGAAATAAGATAGGTATAATTTGAAGGTAAAAATCTATAAAAACACTGTCACTCTGTCAATGGCATCTTTATTTTTTGTAGAAATCAAAATGTTGAAAGCAAGTCTCATTCACTAGGTCTATGACATTTTTCCACCTTCCATTGTTACAGAACCACTGCTTCCAATGTTACAAAACCATTCTCCAGGATGTTAGATGTACTATTGTGGCATGAAAAAAACTTTTTGAAATCAACCATTTTACATTCTGGCTTTTTCATTTATGCTGTAATGGAGTGCCGTTGAGTCAGATCTGACTCATAGCGACCATATGTACAACAGAATGAAATACTACCCAACCCTGTGTCACGCACATGATCTTGTTATATTGGTGCCCTATGTTGCAGCCACTATGCTTCTCACTTTGAGTCATGCCACAGCAGCAAAAGGAGGACCTAGGGGCTTTACTCCATTTCTGTCATTAAGGTTGACTCTACTTTTAGGAGGCAAATTCTCCCTAGTCATTTCTTGAATGCCTTCCAACCTGGGGGCTCATCTCTTGGCACTATATTTAACAGTGCTTCTCTATTATTTACAGGGTTTTCAATGGCTAACTGTTTTGGGAGTGGGCTTCTGGGTCCTTCTCCCTAGTCTGTCTTACTCTGAAAGCTCAGCCAAAACCTGTCCACCATGGGTGGCTCTGGTGGTGTCTGAAATACACAGTGGCATAGCATTCAACATCATAACAACAGGCAAGCCTTCACAGTACTACAGGCTGACAGACACATGGGGCGTTAACTTATAGGAGGTTTGAAATTTCCCTTATTTGAACAATACATTTGTCTAAACTTCTAGATTTCTTTAGATAGGCTTGGAATTCAAAGGAAGTCCTCAAACCACCAAAATCTATTATTTATCATTTTGTTAATTAAAATTAAGCAAACAAGATATCTAAGGTTAATATTCTATTGTAATTACATAGCTTTGAAAATAAAGTTTACTTAGCCAGATAGAATAATTCCCAAAGTACATTTTCTTCTTTAGTAAGCATGAAATCTACCAAGTGTTGTATTACAAAGATCCTTTTTTTTTTCTATCCTGATTCATTTGGCACTGATTTGGTTATTCGTTTATGTCTTTTCTGCTGCTCTTCCAAACTCAATATTCTGGGTATATGCAATTTTTGATATTAAATCTTTCAGTAGTTTTTCCTCTTTCATATTTTATGGTCATATATGATACAGCTATGTAATTTTGAGGTTTTATAAGATAAAAACTCTAAAGTTTGGCTCAAAGAATGAATAGAACATAAATATATACAATATATTCTCACAACTTATAATACATATTATTTTAAAAATATATAAATATTATTCATAATAGTAATTATTTCTAACTCATTAGAACATATATTTGCTAGATACTACAATTTGTTCTAATAGCTTGAGGATGTTTCTGTATTTTTGTGATAATTCTCTAAAAATGAATTATTTGATTTTGCTTTATTAATATGGTGAATTATATTAACATATTTTAAAAAGTTAAGTCACCATATTTTTGTGTTTCTGAGAAAAACTACTATATGGTCAGAACATATCACATGTAAACAAACACATTTTTACTGAAGTCAATTTATGTAGCTTATGTAGCTTATGTAGCTTATGTAAGGTAGCTTATGTAAGAAATTGGAAAATGTGCTTATTAGATCTGAGATTTGTCTATTTTCATATCTTCTTAAATAACTGATTTTGGAATTTGTTACTCTATCGTTTTATTTTTTTGTACTAGGGATGAAATACAAGGCCATTCACATGCCAGGCGAGTGCCCAACCACTTGAGCTATACCTCCAGGCTTATATTTTCCATTTTTCAGACAGGATCTCACTAACTTCACCAGGCCCTCTCTATCCTTGAGCTCATCATTCTCCTGCCTTAGCTTCATGAATTGCTGAGACTGTGGTGTGAGCCACTGTGCCCAACTGTTATTCTGTCTTTATTGTTCCCATGTAGCTTGTTAAATTTGTATTTCCTTACCATTCTTATACTTTGTGCTTAATTTGGTAGGCTCTCTCCTAATCTTATGAGTTGCATATCTTTTCTAAAACATATTTAGGGAAAACTGATTTTTACTAGTATATCTACAAAGTTATAGCAGTTATCAAAGCATATACATCTTTGTATTCAGGTATATCAAGGGCACTGTCCTGAACCTGCCTCCTTCAGTGCTCCTAAAGTCTCTTGCTATCCAGACACTTTCTTGGACCTTTTACCTTTTCAGGTGCCCCCAATTTGAGCATGTGGCCAGGATTAAGTGAGATAAGTCATATGATTGCTTACTAGACAATATTTAAAAGGGGTCCAGAAAAAATCAGTAATCCAGAAAAATACTGTATACAATATTTCACAAATATCAAATATTAATATAAAAAATCCATGATGACCAAAATATCATAATTATAAATTAAAACAGTCTGTTACTATTTGCTTGAGTTAAGATCCTGCAGCAGGAACAGTCATTTTAGCCCACATTTCTCAGTCCACAGTTTCCCTGTGGGGCAAGTTTGTAAGGGTTGACAGTGGCATGCCAAACAGAGTAGGCTCTATGTGCTGTTACGTATGGCCATGCGCTTTGATCACAATGGTTTTTTAAAATTAGCTCCATTCCACTTGTTTCAGGATATAGAATATTTTGATAAGCACATAGAGCAGCTGCAAATTTTCTTTGGCTCAACATGGCCCTGCCACCATGACACCTTGTCATCCCTACTTCCTGGATTGGGCCATTTTCATTTCCCAAGCACTGTAGATGTCTGGTCCCAAGAAGCCACAGATAGACAACACAGGGAATGTGCTGGCATGAGCCATCCCACCAGTGGTCCTGTAGAACTTACAACCCCCCTAGATCTACTTTTTTTTTTTTTTTGTGGTACTGGGGGTTGAACTCAGGGCCTCATGCCTGCATACTTTGCAAGTGCTGGGCCACTGAGCTGCACCCACAGCCCATTTTTTTACTTTTCTGAGACAGGGTCTCGCTGAGTTACACAGACTACCTCTGGTCTCAAACTTAGGATCCTCCTGTCTTTGGCTCCTGAGATCTACACATTCAGAGTGAACCTGGTCAGGGTAGAACAAGACACACCTGATATCAGAGCTGGCACCCAGGGGACAAATGTCATTTGGCTTCTCCACTCAATTTTGTTAGGGGAGACGTAGGATGATACCTGAAACCCATGGTTGGTATTAAAAGGCCACTGCAGTCTCTGGCCAGGTCATCAAGTTTCTAATGACATAGTGAGCACACATGTAGCAGGAAGGAGACCATAGGAACCAAAGGGGACCTTGAGGGTGTTAGGACCACAAACAAGAAGAATAAGAATTCCCTGTGGGGCTTCACCACGGTTTGGCTGCACTAGTTCATGAGATATTCTCAAATATTCATCCATTGTGGAAATAGAGCTCATCTTTATATAACATTCACCCTGTGCTAGGTATAATTCTAAATGCATAGTAACTGGATAAGGTTATACAATTCTTATCATCATCATCTCCATTTTAAAGGTAAAGACATGGAAAATCATGTCATTGCACACTTCAGGGCACAATGGAAAGGTCATTGCACACTTCAGGATACAGCAATATTTGGCAGCCCAGAAACTGAGCCCATGTTCATAATTATGCACCAGTGCCATGAGTCACCAGGGCTCAGGAATTATGTGGGAATCCAATCCATGATTCTCATGACTTTGTCAAAAAGGGAGATAATGATTATGTAAACATCTCAGACAATTTTATAAGTATTATAACACTGATGAAAACTTTCATCACTCTAATTTTAACTACTTGTTCTTTTCTGGGTATTTTTAGGACTTCTATATTTGTCTTTAATGTATTTGCAGATTGGCAAAAGCAGAAAGAGAAACTCAGAGCATCAACAATGTTGTTGATTTTTAGATATTTTTTCTTATTGTTGCAGTTGTTAGGTGCCATCAAGTCAGGTGCTAGTCATAGCAACCCTATGTACAACAGAATGAAACACTCATTGATTCTGTGCCAGGCACATGATCTTTTCTATGTTTAAGCCCATTGTTGCAGGCACTGTGTCAATCCACCTAGTTGAGGGTCTTCTTTATTTTCATTGACCTGCCACTCTCCCAAATATGATGTCCTTCTCCAGGGATTGGCCCCTTCTGACAATAAGTCCAAAATATGTCAGAAGCAGTCTAGTCATCCTAGCTTGGGAGGAGCTCTCTGATTGCACTTCTGAGACAAATCCGTTGGTTCTTTTCAGAGTCCATGTTATATTCAATATTTGTATCCAGCACCATAATTCAAAAGCATCAGTTCTCCATCTTTCTTATTCATTGTCCAACTTTCACAACTATGTGATGTGAATGAAAATACCATGGCATGAGTCAGGTGCACCTTCATCATCAGTGTGACCTCCTTACTTTTCAACACTTTAAAGAGGTCTTTGGCTTTTCCATTGCAATGAATCTTTTGATTTCTTGACTGCTGCTTCCATTGGTGTTGATTCTAGAACTAAGTAAAGCAAAGTCTTGGACATCCCTCGGTCTTTTCTCCATATCATGACTGATGACTGTACTGACTCCATTGTAAGGATTTTTGTTTTGCTGATGTTGAGATGCAATCCATACTGAAGGCTGTGTTCTTTGATCTTCATCAATAATATGTTTCCAATCCTCTTCATTTTCAGCAAGCAAAGTTGTGTCATCTACATAAAGCAGGTTGTTAATGAGTTTTCCTCCAACCTGATGCCTCATTCTTCTTCATAAATCCATCTTCTCAGATTATTTGCTTAGTACAGAGATTAAAGAGGTACGGTGAAAGTATACAACCCTGACACACACCTTTCTCACCTTTAAACCAGATAGTGTTTCATTGTTCTCTTTGAACAACTGCCTCCTGGTCCACGTACAGATTCCTCATGAATACAACGAAGTGCTCTGGTATTCCCATTCTTTGCAAGGATACCTATAATTTATTATGATCTGCACAGTCAAATGCCTTTGTACAGTCAATAAAACATAGACAACTTTTTGTTATTCTTTGCTTTCAGCTAATATCCATCTGATATCATCAATGATGTCCTTGGTTGTACAGCCTCTTCTGAATCTGGCTTGATTTTCTGAAAATTTCCTGTCTACGTACTGCTGCAGTCATTTTTGAATGATCTTTAGTTAAATTTTACTTGTGTGTGATATTAATTTACTTGTGTGTGATAATAATGTTCAATAATTTCCACATTTGGTTGGATCCCCTTTCTTGAGGATAGGCACAAATATGGATCTCTTCCAGTCAGTTGGCCAGGTAGCTCTTTTCAAAACCACCTGGCATAAAAAAGCACCTCCAGTACTGTATCTGTTTATTGAAACATCTATATTGGTATTCTATCAATTGCTGGAACTTTGTGTTTTGCCAATTCCTTCAAAGTAGCTTCCACTTCATCCTTCAATACCATTGGTTCCTGATCATATGCAAACTCTTGAAATGGTTGGTCATCCACCAATTCTTTTTCATGTAATGACTCTGTGTATTCTTTCCATCTTCTTTTGATGTTTCATGCATTGTTTAATATTTTCCCTGTAAAATGCTTCACTATTGCCACTTGAGCCTTGAATTTTTTCTTCAATTACTTAATCCTGAGAAAAACAGAGCATATTCTTCCCTTTTGATATTCTATCTCTAGCTCTTTGCACATATCATTATAATATTTGATTTTGTCTTCCTTAGCTGCCCTTTGTAATCTTCTGTTGAGTTTTTTAACTTTTTCATGTCTTCTTTTTACTTTAGCTGCTGGATATTCAAGGATAAGTTTCAGAGTCTCTTGACATGTAATTTGGTCTTTCATTTTTTCTTGTCCTTTTGATAACCTCTTAATTTCCTCATGAATGATGTCTTTGATGTCAGGAGGGGGGGTTATCAAGAAAGGTCACTGACATTCCTTAAAAATTGTGGCACTGATATAAGAAACATTCAACAAGTCAAAGAGTCTCTAAAAAGTATAGCAGCAATTTCTAAAAATCCATAAGCAATTTGGAAATTATTAGAATTATTGCTCAGTGATTTTCATTATAAATTATATCACTTTAGTAAGCACAATTGAATAAATTATATTTGTTTAGGTAATGGGAAACAATATATACTTTAAGACATGATTTATACATTGGTTTTTAAACTGAGATTCTAAACTAACTATTAAATTCTTTGAATACCACACCAACATTTAATGCTAAAAATTACCTTACTATTTATTAAGTTGGGGGCTGGGATTCAGCTCAGTTAGTAGAGTACTGCTGTGCAGTCTCTGAGGTCCCAAGTTTGATTCCCAGCACTGCAAAATGGGAGAAGGACATGACAACCCACTCCCAAGGCAATCCCAAAACAGCCATTGAAAACCCTATGAGCGTTGCTATGAGTCAGACTTGACTCGAAGGCACCTAACAACAACAAATTTATTAAGTTAATATGTTCTAGCATTGTTGTTGTTGTTGTTAGGTGTGTTGAGTTGGGTCCAACTCATAATGACCTTATGTACAACAGAACGACACATTCCCAGACACTGCCACACCTAGTACTATTGTCAGTTCTTCTTTGCTAGTCATAGGATAGTCAGTGATGAATTGTTTTGAAAGTGGTTGCCAGGTCCTTCTCCCTACCTGTAGTACCTGGTATTCCCAGGTGGTCTCCCATCCAAGGACTAACCAGGCCTACTTTGCTTAGCTCCCAAGTAGAGACAGGATCAGATGTCAGGGTGCTATGCCTGCAGACATGCTCTAGCACTAGCATTAGCCAGTTTTAAATACCACTCAAATTAATCAGTACTATTTACATTATTGATTTTTAAGTTAATTTTTGGTTAGTTTTACATGTAGACTCTAGATGGAGAAGTTGATATATTGTTTATTGTTGTTGTTGGGTGCCATTGAGTGAGATCCGACTCATAGCTACCCTACATACAACAGAACAAAACACTCCCCAACATTTGCCATGCACATGATCATTTTTATGTTTAAGTCCATTGTTGTGGTCACTGTGTCAATCTATCTAGTTGAGGGTCTTCCTTTTGATTTCTTGACTGCTGCTTCTGTGGATGTTGATTACAGAGCCAAATAAAGCAAAGTCTTGGACAACCTCAATCTCTTCTCCATTTATCATGAAGTTGATTACTGACCCAGTTGTAAGGATCTTTGTTTTCTTGATGTTGAAGTGCAATCCGTATTGAAAGCTGTGTTCTTCAGTCTTCATCAGTAATTGTTTCAAATCTACTTCACTTTCAGCAAGCAAAGCTGTGTTATCTGTATAATGCCAGCTCCTAATGAATCTTCTGTCAATCCTGATGCCACATTCTTCTTCAGAATGTGCAGCTTCTTAGATTATTTGCTCAGCATAGAGACTGAAGAGTTATGGTAAAAGTATGCAGCCCTGACACATGCCTTTCTCGCCTTTAAATCAGGCAGTGTTTCATTGTTCTGTTCAAACAACTGCCTCCTGGTCCATGTACAGATTCCTCGTGAGTACAATAAAGTGTTCTGGTATTCCCATTCTTCACAATGTTATCCATGATTTTCTGTGATCCATACAGTCAAATGCATTTGTATAGTCAAAAAACATAGATAGCCATCCAGATGTACATAACTGTCAATTTACTGTTGTTTCTTGCATCCTACCACTTTCTGTGTTCAACTTTCTTCTTTTTGAAGTATATGCACAATAACTCTCATGGAATAGTAAATATACTTTGATTTCTTTTTAGATCTCTGATTCATTCATCAAAATTACCTGTATTTCACTCTCATTCAATGACAGTTCAGTTACTTCTACCACAACATTGAAAATATCATTTCAAGTTTTTCTGCACTCTTCTATTATTAAGAACACTTTCATTAATCTATTTGTTGTTGTATTGTAGATGATCTCTTATTTTTTTCTGGATGGTTTTAGAGTTTCTTTGTCTTTAGTATTGTATTCCTTTCTTATAATTTGATAAATTACATTTTTAAAATTTGGCTCAAAACATAGAGGGCTTTTAAATTTTAAGATCCATGCCTTCCTCCAGTTCTGAAAAGAAATCTAAACATTGCTTTTCTTCCATTGGTTTTATTCTTTGTCTTGGAAAATGCTTTCATACTGTATGTTATGCTTTATCCTTTCATTATTTATGTTTCATTTCCCATCATCTCTTCACCTCTTTGTGTTGAATCTTGGGAAATTTTTTGAGGACTGCTCAATAATTTTTTTAAAAAATTCTGCATGTTTCATATCTTTTTCTCCATGTGTTTCCCTCTTAGCTTTATTATTTGCTCAAGTGTTCTATATCTTGCCTTTCTCCAGTCATTTCAAAGAGAGCTATGTAAAAATATTGAGATTGAGGCATTAATATCTTGAGCTCTGAGGAATAAATTACTTTTCATTAGTAATTGTTCCTTGTTTACAATGGATTGTTTCTTCTTTCATAATATTTTTCAGTGGTCCCATCTTTGTCCTGAATCAGTCATTCTTTCCTACGGCCATTCCTGCACAGCCTGAGCTGTTTTCCAAATCTTTTGTCTTTGTTTTTCTTTGATCCTGTGAGATGCTCCAGCTGTTGACCAATTCATGCTCATTTCTCAGTTTGGATTTTCCTCTATTTTGCAGTTAGTGTAAGTTGTGGTTTCAAATTTACATTTAGGTCACATATTAGATTATATTTTCCACTGGAGAAAAATAATTCTCACCTAGAGATAGAGGGAGGCAAACATGTGCTATGTCACTGAGAAGCAGAGGGAGTTTGTTAGCCTCCTCTGCCTGGGGTTGTGGCCTTTAATTTCCAGTTATGTGGTGACATGCCCCTTTCAACAGCCTTTCTTATGGCCCTAGGCCTCCCATGACCATCGATTCCCACACCTACTGCTGTGCATCTTAGTTTCCTGTTCATTTCTGGACTCTGCAGGTTTCCTTTCCTTTATGTGAGATTTGAAAATTATTGAAAATCATGTAATTATTTTTTTTCTGGAATATTTTATTGTTTGTGTGGGTGAGGTTTCTGGCCAGCCTGGTCTACCATTTTGCTAGAATTAGGCAGATTTTTTTTACATTGCTATTTTAAAGCAGATTTTCTTCTATACTTGGGTAGAAGCCATCCCTAATTACAGAATAGTTTGCAATAAAGTTTATTTCCACACATGAGCCTGAAACTAACTGTAACTTGCTTCATATTAATGTGAACAGAATTATGTTAGGATGACCTTGGGTGAATGCTAAGAGCAAAGCGGGGATTTTTACAGGTAAGTCTGGGGAATGTCAATGCCCTTAACAGGCTAGTGTGAGAAAGGTACGTGCATTGGAGACAGTGCTTTCAAAACAATAGGTACATAAGAGCCTATAGCTGTGAGACCATGGCATCCAATCCCGTCTGATCTCAGAAGATAAGCAGGGTAGGGCCTGGTTAGTCCTTGGATGGGAGACCGCCTGGGAATACCAGGTGCTGTAGTCTGGGAGAAGAACCAGCAGCCCACTCCTGAAACAATCAACCACTGAAAATCCTATGAATAGCAGAGAAGCACTGACATAGTGCCAGACATTGCCCAGTGTCTGGCAGTGTTTTGTTCTGCTGTACATAGGGTCTTTATGAATCAGACCTGACTCAACAACACCTAACAACAACAAGAAGAAGTATATAAGAATCATTTGGGGGCACTTTGTATTTACATTTCCTAAGGTCTGGCAATTCTCTTTTGTGTGGCTGGCTGGGTATAGAGGTCTGTACTGTGACAAGCACTATGGGTGATTCCATGCAGGGGGGTTAGGTTATATTCTACTACTTTGAGAAAGAACTGGGAAAAGCTAGAGTTAAGAAATTAATAACCAGGAAAGGGAAACTGGTAATATAGTGATCTGAAGCCTCCAATAAGAAATCTATGCTTTATCTGGATGAATGACAAGGAACATGTGAGAATCTCAAAAAAGCGATGTAATGTGAAAACAGTAGAATGCAACATATATTTATCAATAGCAAAAACTCACCAACTATTATTACATTCCCTTGGAAGTCTATGATGAAGCAAGAATTAAGTCAGAGGTTTTCAAACTATGGCCCACAGGCCAAATGTTGCATGTTGCTTATTTTTTGTATGGCTAATGAAGAAAGAATGATTTTAAAGGATTGGGGGAAGATACACACACACACACACACACACACACACACACACACACACATACACACACCCCTCAGAGACCATAAGTGGCCACCAAAGCCTTTAGTTTCTAGAAAAGAAAATCTTTAATTACCTGCCTGAGGAAATGTTTCATATACCTAAGAGAAAATTTGGGAATGATATGAGGTTAACAGTGAGTATCTCACTATTCTCTCCAAACACTGTCACATATTTCTCCAGCATTAATTTTGACTACTTCCCATTACCATCCATTGTACCTGGTGCTCCAGAGAAAAGACTTACTCTGATTCAAATTCTACAAAAGATAAACCTGTTCTCCCCTCTGAGGTTCAAACTATAGATAAAGATTTCAAAAAATATTATGAGATACATAAAAACAGAAAATAGTAAACAAATGTCAAAATGAGAATGAAAGTTACAGTTATGCTAAATCGACCCAGATTGTCCAATGGATACTCCTTAATTCATTAAATTTATTCAAGACAGTGATGGAAAGAGAAAATGTGTACCGAGGCTAAATCTGATTCTTCCTACAATATATGATCTTTTGGAGTTTATTGTCTCATTCGCTGCTCACCTGAGGCCTTGAGAGTTTCTATGATCTGTCATGAGCTAATTTTATAATCAATAAAATGTCACCTGATGGAATGGATTAGCAGCAAGGGGAGTCATAACCGGAAGATGGAAAGGAAGGCAAGTTCTATACACTAACAGATGGGTATCATTACTGGCTAAGGCAAGATAATAATCCATCATCCAATTAAACAATCAGTATTGTTTATCTGCTTCATTTCTAGATTTTCTAGAACATGGCTCCCACTCTAAATTTAGCAGTGGCTATTGTGAGGTGATCTGGAAGTACTGCTAGGAAAGTCATCACTTTAACCTGACATTTTCTCTGGGTAACTTTGTTCAACTGAAAAATTGTATAAGCCACTAATATTAAGTCCATTTTAAATTTCCTCTTTTATTTTAGGAGGATAGATGCAATCTCTTCTTCAAGATCTATAAAACTATGATTTTCTGGACAACTTTCATTCCTTTTCATTTCTGATTTCAAACAGTCATTTTACCAATTTTATTTCCTCATTCTTACAACACCTTGTCAAACACAGCAAACAGTTAATATGTGCTCTATGGTACAGTTCTCTAAGTTTCCCCCCTAGAGCTATAGACAGAGTTAATATATTATGTGCATTTCAAGTTATGATAGTTTTATTAAATGGCAGATTTATTAAATGTTTTGCAATTATGTAACAGGAACATTCAGTCATCCATCCCACTATGTCAGTTTGCTGTGTCAGTGTTCAGTAATTAATACTCTACCCTATATGAAGGGAGCACTCCCCTCAAAAAACCCAGAAATGAACATACAAACAATGATCATCTGGGGTTTTTTTTTTTTTTTTGGTGTTAGAGGGATTGTGTACTTGGAATTTGCTCCTCAGAGTCAGATGGTCAACCAAAGTTTTGATCTGATGGTTTTGAGATTGTGTCACAAGTTGCAGCAGAAACATTCCAAGTAGTGGCAAACAGGTGACTGGTTCTTCCACCATGAAAATGCACATGCTCACATTGTGCTGAGTGGTCAGCAAATTTTGGCCAAAAGCAGAATGATCTGTGTGCCCCGCACACCCAATTCAACCATATATCACCAGCAGAAGCACTAAAAAGCATCAAAGTCAACAAGTTCAAAACTTGTGCTGAGCACCGTAAAAATGTATTACAACAAAATAAGAGTTCCTGAGGGTGAATGAAGTTTGAATATGTAAACACAAATACACTTTTTTAATAAATAAATTCTGGACTTTTTTGGGGGGGGAGTCGACATGCGTATTGCATATAACAAGTGCTATATATTTTACTCTTCTTTTCTTACAATAATGTTGGGGTTCAAGGTAACAACTGCTGATGTAGGTGATGATAATATCTAAACCATGACAACAATCACATACTGAAATTGTCTCAGTGATGGTTTACATCTGGCTGACATTATGGAATGAAGCAGTTTGATTAGCTTTTCAGACCAGATCTCCTCCAACTCAAGAGTCTGGAATCTTACCATTGTCTCCAGAATACTGAAATCTTTTACATCCAGCTGCATTGATGGGAGAGAAACCTGTGCCATGAGTTACTTCGGTGTCTTTAGAGACTAAGCATTTATGTAACATAGAATATTTACATACACATTCTATTGGCCAGTCCAGTCAAATAGCTTCCCCTGACCGGAGGGGACTGAAATATGGGATTTAAATGTGTGTGCAAAAGCAAAATGAAAACATTTTGGTGAACGCGTGACACATTTCTGCTGCAATGTACATAATGGAAGATTGCATAGCTAATAAATTACATTTAGAGGAAATACAATAATAAAGTTTGTGAAAGATCTGAAAAAAAATTTCTAAATCTTTGAGGTTTGAATAAATGGATTTTAGCTTTTTATATGTCTTGAACCTCTGACTACTTGAGAGACACTAATTTCCTAAGCATGTCATTATGTGACAATTTAATTGCCTTTCAAATTTGTATCCTTTACTTAATACTATTTTTACAAAGATTTTAATCATATTTTGAGAAATACTGGCACATTTGTCACTTAGATAACAATAGAGGCAGGAAGTGTTATTGATACACAGCTATTTGAGTATGTTATTGAACTTCAGATATTTCTAAAAATGAAAAACATGTTTTGTTTTAAATCGGTAAACACAAATAAATTTGGTACTACCACTAATAACAGCTTTATCATTTATTAAAAGAAGAGCTATAAAAATATGTGTACATGAGTTCAATTATATTACACATAGTAGGGCCTGCAGCCATACCACTGTGGCATCTGATCCCATCAGATCTCAGAAGCTAAGCAGGGTCAGGCTGGTTAGTACTTGGTTAGTACTTGGATGGGAGACCTCCTGGGAACATCAGGTGCTATAGACTGGGGAGAAGGACCTGGCAATTCACTCCCAAAAATCAATCCACCATTGAAAACCCTATGAATAGCAAAGAAGCACTGACAATAGTGTTTCACCTATTGTATGTAGGGTCACTATATATTGGACACTGACTCGATGGCACCTAACAGCAACAACATATGTAGTAGGTACATGTACAATGAAAATGCAAGGAAAACATTTTTTTTAAAGATTTAAACAATGACTTAAACAATGTTTAAACAAAAGATTTAAACAAGACAGCTTAACGATTTCCATTTCAATTTAAAAAATGTTCTGTAACATAGAATTTTGTTTTCAGAAAGATGCAGATAAGGTGTTTGTGTTATAATCAAGATGAAGTCATATTGGATTAGAGTAGGCTCTAGGCTGAGGCAGGAGAATCATGAATTATATCAGCCTGAGTAACTCAGAGAGATCCTCACTCAGAGAGAGAGAGAGGGATAGGGAAAGGGGGAGAGAGAGAGGAAAGAAAGAAAGAAAGAGAAAGAGAGAGAGATGAGATGAGAAGGAAGGAAGGAGAAACAAGAAGGAAGAAAGAGAAAGAGGGAGGGAGGGAAAGAAGGAGGAGGAAAGGAATGAAGGAAGGAGGGAAGGAAGGAAAGAAAATTTAGATTCTCACAACCCATAAAATTGAAAAATCTTATAATTATTAAAGCTGGCAAACAGGCATGAATCCAAATATACTGATGGTGGAAATAAATTTCATACACTATGAAGAATAGATTACTTAGTAAAGCTAAAGATACACATATGCTACAAACCGATAATTTAATTCCTGGGTATATATCTTAGAAAAAGTCTTTTTCAAATTGTACATGTAAGAATTGTACATGTAAGAATGCTATGAACAGCATTGCTTTTAGTCACTAAACCAAAACTGAACTAAAACCAAACCACAAATCCATAAATCACTGAATAAATGTATGCATTGTTGCATATTCATGTAATATAAAATTATACTGCACTGAAATAAACACATCATAATTACTTAATGCACCAAGCAAAACATAACATTAAATGAAAGGAAAATATAAAAATTTATGTACATGCAGTGTTGCTCCATTTATATCAGGTTTACAAATAAACAAATTATGTAATTTGAGAATCCATGCACATTTGTTAAAACTATTTTTTAAAGAGCAAGAAAATGATTTTTGCAGACAGGATAGCAGTTATTTGGGAGGGAATTGGAGGGACATAATGGTGGCTAATTTTATTCTCTTTCTTACCCTGTGTAGGATGACATATATTGTAGTTTCATAATTATCTGTTAAAACTATATACATATGTTTTACCTACATTTTTAAATATGCCATATTAGGCAGTTAAAATGAACATAAAAAAGAATACGAAGATGAAGACACAAGGTGTTTCTTTAAGGCCATGTTAATTAACAATCTAGTTGCAAATGAAGAAAGTAATCTAATTGCAAATGAAAGTAGTCAAAAATGACATTTTTTGTTTTGGTCAACTTTTTTTCTCTTGGTATTTTGTGTGTAGATGTTTATACTATTTTCCAAAGAACTAACTGTCCTAAAACAACCATCAGGTCAGCCTGTTTTGCTAGGATGTTGTTGTTGTGTTAGGTGGCCTTGAGTCAGATCTGACTCATAGCAACCCTACGTAGAACAGACAAGACACTCTCCAACACTGTGCCATGCCTGGCATTATTGTTGGTGCTTCTCTATTTTTATTTCCTAATCCTTAACTAGTATCCCAGGGTCAAAATAGATTTGTAGTTAACATAATTAACATAATTAATAATGTACTTAAGTCTTAGAAACTAATATCTTAAATAATAAAAGGTTTTTGGTCTGGGGCCTTGGATGACTCCACAATGCTAAGTATGTCACTGAATTTGACCACACCAGTTAAGGGTCACAATACTACTTAAGGGTTAAATTTTATTGTATATGTGAATCATCTTGGTATCATTTTAAAATGCACATTCTGAATCAATGTGTCTTAGGTGGAGCCTTAGATTCTAACAGGTCACTAGGGAAGGTTTACTCAGCTAGTCTAGGAATACATTTGAAGAGCAAAGGTCCAAGCCATGTAAGATAGTTTGGACCTGCTTTAAGTAGAACTCAGCTGGTGATCTGTAAGTAAGATAATCATGTATTTTCACTCAATTGGGACACAGTTGGGAAAGAAATGGAGCTGTTATTAATAATTGTACTCGGACACAAGGCCTAAACCAAAATGTTCTCACCAAATTTGTGACATCTGTTCTCCTTAGCACTGAGTTATAATGATCTTTTATATACTCTAGAATTTAGGACCAGACATTCTGGGAAACTTAGCACCAGAAGTCCCCCTGAATAGTATACCTAACATTGTTCCTAAAGAGAACCAGCTTGAAATGCATAACAAGTATTCCAAGGAAAAGCCTTTGAATTAGTGAGTCGAAGTTTATATTTTGCAAAATGCACAGTGGAGAAAAAGTTATGCCCCAGTTGAAGTGGGTGTAAATTTCCCATCTGCTGCTAGCTAGACAGTCTGGACCTCAGATTCTTCTTGCTCCTTAAATACTTGTAAGAGATGGTTTTATTTCATTTTAATGACATCAGCTCTTCTTTTAGTAAGAGATACTGCTTTATCTCTTATGCACTTTTGTTTTTTGACCTTAAAACGAATTTGTTTATTTCAAACTACTGTTTCTTTTTCTGTAATTTTAAAATTACTTATAAATAAATTTCTTATAGAAAATAATTGTCTTTGATTAAACAAATGCAATAACTTCAGATTCCATAATGAATTGCATCTATTTTTGTAAGTAACTCATCATATATTTTAGAAACATATATTTTATATGTTTTATGTATATGTAAATGTGTGTGTGTGGGTGTGGGTGTGGGTGTGTGTGTGGGTGTGTGTAGATATATTTGTTCCCCAGTACTGGTAGTTGAACTCAGGACCTCATGCATGGTAGGCAAATGCTCTTGCAATGAGATTCACCTCCAGCTTCTTTTTCATTTTTTATTTTTTATTTTGAGTCACAGTCTTACTTAGTTGCACAGGCTGCCTCTGGCTTGGAAATTAGGATCCTTCTGCCTCAGCTTCTTGAGTAGTTGGGATTACAGGCATGTGCCAGAGTGACTGACTGGAAACCATTTCTTTTATAAGTTTTTATTCTTAGTAAAAATATGAAAATCAGATGTTCGAGTTTTCAATTACTTGATTAACTTATCCAAAAAGTATTTTATTAAACATATAAGTATCTAAGATAATGACCAAGGCTATAGAAGAAAATATAAACAGAGATGAAAACAAAAAACTTACATTTTTAAAAAACAAAATGGAAATAACATAACCTACATGTGAAATTATGCCAATGAAAACTAATGCACAACTTTTAATACATAGAAGTTACATTTACATAACATTTTTAAAAACTGATATTAGAAAATAAAAGGAGCTAAATTATAGCAACCACAATTAAAGTGAAAAATAGTAAGGATTCTTTTTGCTTTTGAATCCGCAGTCTCTTCCAATGTTGTCTGCAAAATGTCATGAATGGCATAGAGAACTTTTGCTTCTGCGAATATTAAAGGGGATCTTGGTGAGTCTCATTTCATATGTCTACTCATATTCATAGGCAATGCTTTCAGTAATGGAGATGAAAATTAAATCATAAGGAAAGTTTTTTTCAAAATTCTATTCAGTACTGAAAGAGCTTTAAATCTGAGGTATGATTCCCTTGATAATGACATATGGTTTTCAGAAAAATAGCAGAAACTGACATTCTAGAAAAACAAAATGAGTGATTCACAACACAGCAAAATCTAATATCACTTCCAGGATATTAAATACTTCATGTGCCATGTTAGTCACAGAGTCTGCCCTTCCTGCAAAAGGCACTGCTAATGTTCTTCATGGTTTTGTTTTTCTGATTTTTTTAATTCTAATGAATCCTTGAAAATTACCCACATATGAAGAATTCATAATGAAAGATCATATCTCAATCATTCATTC
Source organism: Pedetes capensis (assembly GCA_007922755.1). NCBI lineage: Eukaryota > Metazoa > Chordata > Mammalia > Rodentia > Pedetidae > Pedetes > Pedetes capensis. The sequence goes on along the minus strand of VMDO01029450.1, from coordinate 3,843 downwards.
TCTTTTGAATCATTCACTCTTCATAGAGTTAACATATGTACCTGGCTTCAGACAGCTAAAACTAACTTACTTCTAAGAGAGAAAACAAATTCCCTTTATGCTATCTACCTTGTCTTCATCATTGTGTTATGATTGCCAGGAACATGTGACACTCTACCTACAAATGCATCTAGTCTTTTGTGTGTGTGTGTGTGCTTCTGTATATTAAATAATCCATCCCATTCAATTTAGCACACTTCTCTAAAGCATGTGCACCTGAGGTAATCAGGAAGGACCAACAAGACAACAAAATACATTTTCTTGGCTCACGGAGCTCTTGCTCAGGGTGACAGACGGGGAAAGTACACCTGACAACAATGTTTGGCAAGTGCTGTAAATGCATTTGCCTGCAGTCATTACCACTGTGGTGTCTGATCCCGTCAGATCTCAGAAGCTAATCAGGGTCAGGCCTGGCTAGTACTTGGATGGGAGACTATCTGGGAATACCAGGTGCTGTAGGCTTGGGAGAAGGACCCGGCAACCTACTCCCCAAAATCAATCCGCCATTGAAAACCCTATAAACAACAGAGAAGCACGGCAATAGTTTTTAGTCGGTTATAGGTGGGGTCGCTATGAGTGGACACGGACTCCACGGCACCTAACCACAACAACAACATAAGTGAATTGGAAATGGGATTCTAGAAGAGAAGGAAAAGAAAGTTCAGGTTCTGCCACAGTTAGTTAAAATCGCCTTCTCCCAATTGTACTTCCTTTGCATCATATCATAGCTTTCTGTTCAGAGGACGTAAAACATCTCTGTCATGTAACAGGCTCTTAAATGCCATTTGTTTGTTTGTTTTTGCCTCCCAGCCTAACTGGATACATCGATACCACCATCTCCTACTAAACCTCATCAACTGTTTCTCAGAACTAAGTCTATATCTTATTCATCCCCTTCTGAATATACTTATTTTGTTTTCTAGTCCTCCTCCTTGTTGTTGTTAGGTGCCATCCAGTAGTGTCAGACTTATAGCAACCCTCATAGGGTTTTCAGTGGTTGATTGTTTCCGGATTGCCTTGGGAGTGGATTGCCACCTCCTTCTCCCATTTTTGGGGTGCTGGGAATCAAACCCAGGACTTCAGAGCTTTATCAACTGAGCTAAATCCCAGCCCCACATCTTCCTTAGAACATGATTACCAAAAGTAAACACAATTCTCATATAAGATTATAATCTTATAAATGTAACAGAAGATACTATTAGTTATTTTGTTAGTTGAAGTCAAAATGCTGTACTCAGTTTTTCTCTCATTTCTTTTTTAAGCGAAGCAAGTCATGTAAAGGCAGAAGTTTTTGTTTGTTTATTGATTATAAAAATAATTATTTATCTCTATTAGATCATGGCAGTTGTTTTAGTCTGTTCAAATATTTTGCATTTGAATTCTGACACCAAATATTTTCATTCCTTTATCAGATTTAGAGTTGATTAGCATTGCTTACATTTTCTTCTAGGCAATAATAAAAAATGTTGATCAATGTAAGTCAAGAATAGGATCTGGAAATATGGTGTGACAGATGATAAATGTCTTCAGAGAAATGCTTACCAACTATTTATTGCTGAAGAAACTCCTCATATCTTAGTACAGTTTCTACTAAAGAGGTCCCCAAGACTGCAATTAATACAGAACCATCCATCAAAGATGCAATCTATATTGCATTTCCTCTTCCATCACATTTTATATTAGGCCTGGTCTTTGCTTATTTTTAAATAATAATTTATTTGAAAAAATTGACTGATAACATTGTATCTTTTTGTCATGTATAGCATGATATTTTGAAGTACATATATGCTATGGAATAGTTGTTGTTGTTAGGTGCCCTCCAGTCAGTATCCAACTCACGTACAACAGGCGAAACACTATTGTCAGTGCTTCTCTGCTATTCATAGGGTTTTCAATGGTGGATGGATATTTGGGAGTGGGCTGCTTGGTCCATCTCCCAAGCCCACAGCACCTGGTATTCCTAGGAGGCCTCCCATCCAAGTACTAACCAAGCCCCACCCTGCTTGGCTTCTGATATCTGACAGGATTGGATGTCATGGGGCTACGGCTGCAAGCAATGGAATAGTCATATTTAGCTAATTTTAACAAATTACCCCACAGTTATCATTTTTGTGGTGAGAGCATGTGTCAGTAGGCATCCCATCATTATAACAAATACCAAAGACATTTAACATAAAAAGAGAAAAGGGTTATTTTGGTCACAGTTCATGATCAGTGGGTCCCATTGCTTTTGGGCCTATGGAGAAGCAGCATATAATGGCAGGAGCATGTGGTAGGCCAGGAAACAGAAAACAGACAGAAAGGCAGCTGGGATCCCACTATCTCCTTCAAGGGCATACTCTCAATGACCTAAGGAGCTCACTCCAGACTCCACCTCTTAAAGAGTCTACCACCTCCCAATAGCCTCACCATGAAGACCAATCCTTTACACATGAGCCTTTGGGGGACATTACAGCAGAGCATATAACACCCATGGCCCTTATATTTTTCAGGGTATAAAGAGGATTCTGTTCTGTTTTTGCCCTCTTTAGACTGTGTAGCTCATCTGCAGATCCTGCTCTGGTCCACCTCTTCTGGATCTTCTTGTCTATGCACTAAAAATCTCCATCAAATATGATGCTTTCTTTTTCCCTTCAGATTGACATTGGACTTCATGCCCTTAAGACTGGTGTTCCTATCTATGAATGGCCCTGAATGTTCAGTGCCCTCATAGTTTTTGGCCCCAAGAGTATGAATGGCAATTGTAATAATTTTATTGAAGATATGCTGACTGTTTGATATGTGATGAGCACCTTTTAATTTTCCTATAGACATTTTCAATTTAATTTTTTAACAAACCTCTGAGGTGAATCGATTACTAGACCAATTCACATAAAAAAGAAACTTTGACAAGGTTAACTTGCCCTAGCTTGTGCACTTAACAGATGGACTAAGAGAATTAAAGGTGACCTATTGATTGTTATTCATACAGCATAACTATTCAACCAACTATAATTCACTGCCTTATTCTATAACTCCCTGTCAATGATATTTTAAGATGATTTAACAAAGTTTTTTAAAATGAATACCCATATTATATACATGCACATGTATTCATGTACACACACATACACAGAGATGGCTAAAATTAAAAAGACAAGTAAAATCAAGTACTGAGAAAATGTAAAGTCAGTGAGGCTTTCATATGTTATGAATGAGACTATAACACAGCAAGTTCCCTTTTACTTTGAAAAAAGGTTAACTATGGTACCTTCCCATTGGACTACTACTTAGCAATATAAAGGACAATGCTACTGATAAATGCAAAAACAAGCATGAATTTTATAACCCTAAGTAACATAAGCCATTCACAATAGTTAATGTATACCAAGGGAATGATATTCCTTTATTTTACTGAGAGAAAGGAAATTACACTTCATGCAATACTTTGTTTTTAATGAGTTCATACTGGCTTAGTACTTGCTTCAATCTTTCTACATATATTATTCTGAAATAATCTACAAGATGTGATAAAAACTAAGGTGAATGTTTAATATAAAAAAAAACTATTACAGTACAAGACACATTGCCATTAATCCCCCTCAAAATACTCTCCCAGGCTTCAAACACACTTCTCCCATCATTCTTGACATTTTCTGAAGCTGTTCTGGAAGTCCTTTTTCATTAGTATTGTTAGTTGTGCTGTCGTGGTAGTCTTTATGTGTTGAACCAATTCAAAATGTTTACCTTTCATGGCAATTTTAACTTTAGGGAAAAGGCAGAAGTTGCACGGTGCCAGATCCAGTGAGTAAGGTGGATGAGGAC
>VMDO01029449.1:0-22620 GCA_007922755.1 Pedetes capensis | reverse complement strand
ATCCCCAGCACCACAAAAATGGGAGAAGGACGTGGCAATCCACTCCCAAGGCCACCCTGAAACAATCAGCCATTGAAAACCCTATGACTGCTGCTATGAGTCAGACCCGACTTGATGGCATCTAACAACAGCAGCATTCACTTGTCAAAATTCATCAAATGGAACATCTGAGATGTTTTCATTTTTATTGTATGTCCATTACATCCTAATTAGTAAAAGTTGAGCTCAAAGGTTCTCAGAGGGAGCATTACCAAGTTCAAGTTCCCATAGCCAGTTATGAGAAACACTGTGGGTTGGAGCTTAGTTTTCAGGATTCCTGAATCAGCGCTCCTCACCCTGTCCCCTTCCCTCTGAGCCATACATTCTTTTCACCAATACAGCATCCTGGCTGACTCCTTCCCCACCCCCTCCAGCACCACTAGCTCAAAAACTTCACTATTGCTGAAATTAGTATTAACTCCATGACACTGTAGAGTTGTTGACTCAGCATTTTTATTTTCCTGGGGCAAAACCAGAGTTGGCGAACACAGCCACACTCTTCTTGTACCATGTTTTACCTTGTATGGCCCACTTGCTGATGACTGGTACTCTACTCTATAGTCTTGGGGGATTCTTATAACCTAATCACTTTGTTGCTTAATGGGAATGGAACAGGGAGGAACATGCTGCTGGCCCCATTGCAGACCTTTCTACGCTAATGGAATGTCACCTCTCCAGGGACACATAGTTAGGCTGAAGGCTCACCTACTTAGCAGCACACTTTAAGTCCAGTAGGGATCATGCTCTCAGCACCATACACTGTGCTATCCTATTTGGCCTATATGTTAAAATCATTATTCTAAGAGCAGGTGGAAGATGGTTAGATTTTATCATTAACAGGAGAGCCCCAGTGAATTGCTGACTGTTCTTTAAGAATATCTTATTCTCACCAGGCCTGGTGATGCATACCTGTAATCCTAGCACTAGGGAGGCTGAGGGAGGAGGATCACAAGTTCAAGGCCAAGTCTGGGCTACATAACGAGTTCCAGGCCAACTTGAACTACATAATAAGATGCTGTCTCAAAACAACAACAACAACAACAAAATTAAAAAGAAGAGTTTCTTCTCCTTTTAACCTCCTGAGCCTTTGTACTCAGTTTGTCTGCCTGGCAATCCAGAGCTTCAGTGCCCATCTGTGGTATCATGTGTATTTATGTCAGACCATCTCAGTCAGCTGAGAACTTCCAAGGACTGGAGCTATATCTTTATCATCTTTGTGTTTCCAATATTGATACGTGCTTTAGCATAGAAAGACTGGTAATGGTGTGACTAAGACAAGACCAAGGAAAAATCTCATCTTTAAAATGATAAAATTTTTTCTAGATCTTAAAATATATGATCAAAGGGATGTTTTTATTGTACTGCAGAAAGGTACATCTTAACTGGGAGCTATTTTGCCAGCACCACCCAGGGGCCATTTTTTGCAATGTCTGGCTTTGAAAATGTTTTTAATGTCAAAACTGGGAACAGGGTACTACTGGCACCTATGGGATAGAGACCAAGGATCCTGGTAATCATCCTGCAATACACAGGATGGCTCCCCAGAAGAAAGAATTATCCAGCCCCAAACATCAGTAGTGCCAAGTTTCAGAAACTTTTATCTAGAATATACTTTTTCGAATAAAACATAATAGATCAACAACATCATACAGTCATTGCTTATGCAAGGCCAGTGGTTTCCATTGTGATGGATCTCTTGGCTTCTGTTACCATGCTCAATCCTCTGAGCCTTATACTTGACTAAGTTAGGTAGATACTAAATAAACTGGGGCAACCTTTCTGCAGAGTTTGAACCAGTCCATCTCCTAAGCCAGTACAGCCTTAATTTCAACTCAGAAAACTCATCCTATTATCTGTCGCCAGAGTAATAGGGGCCCTTGGCACAAACCACAGAGAACTGTCCACACTGCTTAGAGGGGGTTTGTGGAGGCAGAAACCTTCAAATATCTACCCCCGGTGATGTACTTGTGCCAGCTTGGTCCCACTTCCAAAGATCTAAAACTTCTCAAAACAGTGCCACCACCTGGGGACCAAGCATTCAGACACATCACCTTTTGGGGGCATTTTAGATTCAAAACATAACAGGAACCAAACATAGAACATAATTATGCATGATATGATCATAATGAAAGTAGGACTGGTGCTTTGGAAACCTGGTGTGACAGAAACCAAACTTAGAATCGGTCAAATTAGGAGTCACCTCTATTGGATGAAGAATTGTTTCTAATGCTAAAAAATTAGGAAATGGGTTCCTTAGAGTTGTTGTTGTTATTAGGTGCCCCCTAGTCGGTGTCCAACTCATTGCGACCCTACGTATAACAGGCAAAACAGAATTATCAGCGCTTCCCTGCTATTCATAGAGTTTTCAAAGGCTGATTGTTTTTTCAGAGTGGGTTGCTGGGTCCTTCTCCCAAGCCTACAGCACCTGATATTCCCCGGCGGTATCCCATCCAAGTATTAACCAGGTCTGGTCTTGCTTATCTTCCCAGATCTGATGGGATCGGACACCACCGTGGTTTGGCTGCAGACCCAATTTTGCATTTTAAAGGATGCAGTTTTCAAACATTTGACCTGTGTACAACCTTTCACAAGCACATTGTGTAAAGCAAGGGTGGTGTATCTTTACTGAGAAACAAATACTCCTCAAACCCTCATAACCGTTCAGAAGGCCCAGATGAGAGATGTATAAATGGAAATGTTCTGTCATTGACTAACAGATATCCCTGTCCCTGATTTTCTCAAGGACATAGTTTATCCCAAACTGACCAGAGTATGATTATGTTTGGTAGTGACTGACATCACCCTAGAGGATCAATATCCTTCCCTTAAAACTTACCTTAAACTACTGGCTGAAGGACTAATTAAGATCTGAAATGGAAGAGGGGACAGTTGCTTTGTGGCCTCCTGTAGCATGAGCATGGGACTTAGAACTTTTATGGTCTAATACTAATAAAGGCATGTAAACAATTTGCTGATACAGTCGCTTTTGCTTTATTAGGTTGTGTATTCCATATAAGTTCTTGACATTAGTTATAAAAATGTCACTGTGTCTGTAGCTGCATATTTCATCTCATAAGCTCCTAAGGATCTCATCAATTTCACCTGCCCTGTACAGCTTGCAGCAAACCACTACAGGCAAAGATAGACTTAATCAAAGTTTTTTTTTTCCTTAATAATGAACACAATACACAGGAAAGCATGGCAACGCCTGAACCTCTGATTCCAGGCAAAGACTTACTATATGAAAATCTATATTTCAATTAGGGGCTTTGCAGTGGGATTCTCAAAAATCCTATACAGGACAAATCACCATAGGATACCTTCAAATATCCAGTGTGTCTTAGACATTTGAAATTTAATTTAATCTATGCATAGTTTACCCTAGGCTTTAAGCAATCTCTTACTGGTAAGAAAAAAAAACAAAACTAGATTCTTTAAAATGGAAATTGAAGCTTTTGTAGTATCTGCCAATTATTAGAGCTACAGAAATACAAGGGCAATTTTCTTTCACGTAATTTTTGAGTTATGAATTATTTTCTTTTCCTTAATATCATTCACTTTAGAAAAATCTCTTTTTTTCTTGCTTATGTGTTTGGTAGTTCAGTGACCACAATGATGTTGGGAATTGAGGCTGAATTGTACCCCACCCTCCACCCCTATGCCCTTCTTGAATACTAAGCAGTATAAAGGCCAAAAGTCATAAAATGAAATGATGAGGAGGCAGCAGCACTGGGGACTGTCTCATATAATGGAGAGACTGCAGTTGACATTTTCCAAAAGTTCTTAACTATAATCTTTTGCAAAGGTTCTCTTCTTCAAGTCAACAAATACCAAGTATGTCTTATCTCTCCAGACCCCAAATGCTCGTAACAGAAGTAGAAAGTGCCCCAGCCTTTCCTCACACATGTTCCGAGAGGGAAGTCCTTGTTGGCACCCTGCAACAGAATCATTCATGGCACCTTGGGAAAGCTAGTGTCGTCTGGCTTCAAAGGGAGGCATTGAATGAGATCTTATCACCTATCCAGGTGTTGAACAGAGTCTTCCAGACTGAACACAACCTCAGCTGTGTGAAAACCATGTGCCTTAGGCTTTCTCAGTAGTTCATCGAAGATGCTAACTCACCAGTTTGGTGCATGAGTTTGGGTTTTCAGGATGGCAAGGGAGCTGTCCTGAGCATGTGCTGGTGAGTGGTCACCTCACTTTTCCCAGCACTCCATGCCTCTCATTCTCTTGCCTTCTAAGTGTGGCAGGTAATCATCGGCCCATGCCCAGTGAACAAGTAGATGCAGCTATTTCCACATACTCTTCTGAGAAATTTGGGTTGGGGATCTTTCTTCCCCTCAGTGTTTCCCTCCAGAGATGAGGACCTCATTTTTTGCTTATGTGTTAGTTTGTCTGCAGTGAGTAGAGACTTGTGGCAGAGTGCAGTTGGGGTTGGCTGACATACCTGCAGAGACCTTTGTTAAACAAAGTGGCCCATGCTGCAGCTCCACAGGAAAGCCCATGGCTCAAGAGCACAATAAATTGTAGAATTAGATTTGCTATCACTTGTCACTGCTGTCTCATGTCTTCTTGAGGCTTCTCTCTGCTGACACAGAGCCTTTGTTAAGTGGTGATGCTTGTTTTCCATCAAAGAGACCCACTGGTGGCTTTATGCCTGCTGCTAGTCCTTTGACATCATGACCACTTTTGTCTCATTGGATATTTGGCGAACTGACCTTTGCATTCCTTTACGCCTTTTGAGTGGGTGTTATCTAAGGATTTTTTTTTTTCAATTGTGGGGAGTTGAACCCAGGACCTCACACATGCTAGGCATTTCCAGCTACTTCTACTTTTTTTTTTTTTTTTTTTTTTTTTGAGACAGGGTCTCACAAAGCACAGGCTGTTTCTGGCTTTGAACTCACGGTCCTCCTGCCTTAGCCTCTTGAGTCAAGTTGCTGGGATTACACACATATGCCTCCGTACCTGGCTTGGGGAATTCTTACTAAGAAAGCAGAAAACACTTGAGTTCTTGGTTTGTGTGTAGTATCATCAAATGAGCCCACAGCCATACCACCCTGGCATCTGATATCTGATCTTGGGAGCTAAGCAGAGTCAGGCCTGGTTAGTCCTTGGATGGGAGACCACCTGGGAATACCAGGTGCTGTAGGTTTGAGAGAAGGACCTGGCAGCCCACTCTGAAAACAGTCAGCCCTAGAAACCCCTGTAAACAGTGGAGAAGCACGGACATAGTGCCGGGCATGGCACAGTGTCAGAGAGTGTTTCCTTCTGTTGTACATAGGGTCGCTGTGAGTCAGACCTGACTCAGCAGCACCTAACAGCAACAACACAGCATCCTCACATGAAGTCATTGGAAGTAGCTGGCTAGATATAGCCAGTTATATTTTGACATGGTGGACATTTTGCACTGGCTGAGTTTATGCAGCTGAGTTTGTAAGGGAAACACAAACTTTATTTGCTTGCTTATCTTTTGGATGGTTAAATAATGTACAAAACAAGTCCCTCACAACCACCACTACCCCATTAAAGCCCCTGACTCTGCACCCATCATCTCTCACCTGTCTCTCAGGTTCATCCCTTGGGTGGGAAGCTGGGGAGGCATGAGATTGGAGGTGCATGCATATATCATATGTTACTTGGGAAAGAAAGGCCTGAATGCTTTTTTTTTGTTGTTGTTTGTTTGTTTGTTTTGGTTGTGTTAAAAAGATCTCAAGTCAAAAAGACCACTGTTAAAATTCTATTCTCAAAATGTCTTATACAATTGCAATTTTTGTTGTTGTTGTTTTGCTTAAAGAGACTGTGATGAACTTTAAGGGCTGTACAGGTAAGGATTTTGAGAATGCGATTTAAGATTGAAGTGATATGGAAAGTGATAAAAACAGGAAAAAAGTACTTTAAAATCACTGACCTAGTAATTCACTTCAAAAATGGTGGAGAAAAATAGCAGTATTGCTAAAAAGTGTAAGAATTGTTACCCTTACTTTGAAATTAGTATGTAAAAGAGCATGTTGTGTAAATTTTGTTTAAATACTTATCTTCAGTTTTTAAGTTATGAAATTTGTACCATCTTAAGTATAACCAGGGGCTGGGGTTTAGCTCAATTGGTAGGATGCTATGCTGCACTCTCTGAGGACCCAAGTTTGATTCCCAGCACCACAAAAACCAGAAAAGGATGTGACAATCCACTCCCGACACAATTCAAAAAAATCAGCCCCTGAAAACCCTATGAGGGTTGCTATTAGTCAGACCCAACTCAAAGGCACCTAACAACAACAACAACAACAACAACAACAACAACAACAACAACAATAAGGATAACCAGAATGTATTTTAAAATTTGTTTGACTTTTTTCTTAAGCTCTGGTTTGAAAACAAGGGATAATTCTTAAGCTGAGTGTCATTACTTTGGGAAATAACAGTGTTTTCTAGTGGAACATATTACTTATTTAAAAATGAAAGATAAGGTAAAAGAAATATTCACTTAAAGAATCAGAATTCTACTGCAAAATACAATTAACCAGGACCATTTTTTCCTCCTAATATTGGACTGTTGATCCCAGGGACTCTACCACTGAGCTGCACTCCCAGCCCTTATTTTTTTCACTTACTTGTGCTGGCTGCCTCTAGCTTTGAACCTGCAAACCGTCTGCCTCAGCCTCCATAGTAGCTGGGATTACAGGCCTGTACCATGGTACTTGGCTTGAGTTGCTCCTTTACAGCTGCACATCCCCCATCTCTGACCGTTGGCCATTATGAACAGCTACTAATTTGTTCTCTGTTTCTATAATTTATCATTTCAAGATGCTCCATAATGGAATAATATTATATGTCACCTTTTAGAATAGTCTTCCTCAGTGTATTTGCCTCAACGTTCATCCAATTTATTGCATATATTAATAGTTTATTCCTTTTTATTGCTGAGTAATATTCTATGGTATATATGTACCAGTTTGGTTAACTTTTCACCTGCTGAATGACATCTGGGATGTTTCCAGTTTTTGCATGTTATAAAACGTACAAACAACAAACCAAGCAGGACTTTTTAAAGACATAATAACAGAAATGCTTATGACTATGTCTTATTACAGAGTACCTGTGGAGAAGAGGAGTAACATTAAAGGCTTGGAGTCATTTAGGATTAAAACAAATATTATGAATTATGGCAGTCTAGCTCAGAGTATAGCTCAATTGCCTGAATGTAGTGGGTGTATTTATGATATTTAATCAGACTTAAATACATGATTGGCTAGCATCTGCAACTGAATTTAAAAATAGTTATATTGCGCTCCTGTTTTCATTTGTTCTCAATCTGATTGCTCAATATATATTATTAATTTTCACTTCTATTCAGCATTGCTGACATATCTCATTGTGTTTGTTGAAACTGGCAATGTGATTGTGTTTAGGTTTTGCTGCCAAACTCAATTGTGGGATGTGTTAAAAACATTAAATACCCTTATGCACTTGGAGTCTTTGATGAAGGGCTTAATTAAATAAACATTCAGTTATGAACTGAAGTGCCAGCTCTGGTACCATCAGTGAAGTTTCCAGCTAATTGATGGATGGTAGGAAACCAGTTAAGGGCCACTCAGAAGCACATGGTTGTGTTGGTAGGAAGTAGAAAAGGGCTATGTGCTGTCCCCTGATCTCACAGAGTAATTGAGTGCACCTACCCAGTGTCTATATCATTTCTGACCAAGGGGAGGAGCAGACTGACTGACCTGTTTGTCCCTCAGGTGCTGGGAGCAATGGTCATTTGTTAATATTTTAAATATAATGCACGCCATTTCTCTCAGACGAACAACTTCAGAACTGACAGTAAAATGTTACCTGCTTAGTTAATTTTTCCTAGAAGGTGTAGTCCTTTTAGAAAAATTTTCTACTTTAACCTCATAATCATCTTTCAGAAATACTGTTAGGTGTACTTGGGACTTTAGTTTCCAGTTAGAGAAATTGAAACACAGATTGATCTAAGAAAACTGGAGAATGGGCAGTTGAATTGCATCTCGCTCGTCCCGGGACATGGGAAGCTAAGGAGACACACTGGAGGATAAAAGTGGATGGTGTTATGAAAGAAGGAAAAATGAAAGTAAATGAGATGATTTGGCTGGGAACTCCTTGAGAGCAAGAATTCTCCTTCACGCTGTCAGTACCTAGTTAGAGTCTGGCCCAAGGTAAGGGCTCAGTAAGTGTTTAATGAAAAAACACACAGATGAACAAACAAGGTGAAGTGATTTTTGATGTTTTTGAAGATGACTTTCTGAGACTGGTTGGCTTGTTCATTCTGAGTCTCTATGGCTGCATAACCAACTCCTTCAAAACTTGTTGTTGTTAGGTGCTATCTAGTCGGTGTCTGAATCATAGTGACACTATGTACAACAGGTGAAACAGTATTGTTGGTGCTTCTCTGCTATTCATAGAGTTTTCAATGGCTGATTGTTTTTTGGGAGGGGGTTGCCGGGTCCTTCTCCCAAGCCTACAGCACCTGGTGTTCCCAGGCGGTCTCCTATCCAAGTACTAACCAGGCCCAGCCTTGCTTAGCTTCTGAGATCCAATGGGGCTGGACGTCACAATGGTGTGGCTGCAGGCTTTCAAAACTTAGTGGTTCATAACCTCAGTCATGAAGGTTTGCTGGCTCCTACTGGGCATTCCTCTGGGTACTTGGCATCTCTCCTGCAGTTAGGCAGGAGCAGGGGTTTCTGGAGGCTGAACTTGGCTTCAGGGGTTTTGGGGTCTCTCCCTCTCAGGACTCCCCTTTATAGGGCCATTATGACTGGGTAGCTGAACTTTTAATGTGGTGTGGCTCTAAAAAGCACAATGGTGGAGGCTCCCAGGACTTCCAAAGGCTGAGGCCTGGAACTGCCACTGTGTTCTTTCATCTTTTAGGTAGGCAGTAATGGGGGCCAGATCAGATTCCAAGAGGGAAGGGGGAATAAACTCTGCCTCTTAATGGGGCAGCACTGTTTTTCCAACAAGTTGCAGGACTTGGTATTTTGTAATTTAATTCAGTGCTGACCTTAAGTACCCACTTAGTGCAGCCCTTGGGTGTTAAGGGCTCAGTCCTACAAGACTGCCTCTATTTCAGACACTACCTATAGGTGGAATATTCCCAAGTCATCCACACTTCTGCCTTGCTGACGACAAACTTGGGGGGTCACCTGTCCTCACCTCAGGGTTGACGAGTCACTAGAATTACTGGCAAAACTCAGGGGACTGCTATGCTTAACAAATACACTTTATAAAGGATACCAAAACAACCAGATGGAAAGATATATAGCACGAGGGCCAGAAAGTCCAGAGTGCAGGAGCTTCTGCCCCCAGAGAACTGGGATATGCCACCCTCCTGGTACATAAGTGTGCTCAGCCACCAGGAAGGGACCTAAATCCCCTTACTGAACAATGTCCTCCAGCCCTCATCACTGAGGCGAGGCTGATTAAAACCACAGAAATTGATAATTAACTTTGTCTGCAGTCTCTTCCCTCCCTAGAGATTAAGGATGAGGCTAAGAGTTCCAAGCCTGTACTTCTGTGTGTGGCCAGCACCTCCCTTGAAACTATCTAAGGGCCTATCTTGAATCACTTTGATACCATAAACTCAGATATACCCCGGGGGGTTCTTTATAAATAACTCAAAACACTTCTATCACTTTGGAATTTCCAGTGGTTTTTGAAGCTGTGTGCCTGAAATAGGAACTAGAGACAAAGATAAAGTAGTTTTAAAATATTTTTTTTAATTTATAAATGTTAGTGGGGTACAGAGTAATAAGTCATTTGCTATTTCCATTATGCAACTATTAAGTCAATTTTTTTTACCCATTCATCATCTTACAAATTTTACAGAACAGTTTAAACTAAAGAGAAAAAACAGGAGTTTTAATGAATATGTAGAGAAAATCATGTGCAATCATGGGTTATAGTCTCATTGATCTTTTTCCTCCTCTCCCCTTTTTGTCATGTATTCATATAGTTGGATCTTCTATTTTGAGATTTTCTTTTCCCTCTCTACCCCTCTACATTGTTTCCTCTTCCCTGCCCCACTTCCCCGACGTCCACTCCCATTCTCTGATCCCCTTCCCCTTTCTTTCTGATCTGCTTGGTATTTTACATTCTTAGATAGGTATGATTGTTCATTTTTATATATTTAAATATGTATAATTTTATTTCTTCCTTTAAGTTAGCTTTAGCTCCCACATATGAGTGAGAACATATGGTATTTCTCTTTTGGAGTCCAGGTTAATTTGCTTAAAATGATGTTCCCTGTTCCATCCATTTTTGTTGCAAATGACATATTTTCATTCTTCTTTATTGCTGAGTAATAGTCCATTGTATATGTATACCACCACTTTCCAATCCATTCCTCTGAAGGTGTACATCTTGGTTGATTCCATACCCATGCAGTTCTGAAGAATGCTGCATTAAATATGGAAGTGCAGGTGTCCCTGTGGTATGATGGCTTATCTTCCTTTGGATATATTCCCAGGAGTGGTGTAGCTGGGTTGTATGGTTGTTTTATTCTTAGTTTTCTAAGGTACCTCCATACGGATTTCCAAAGTAGCTGAACTAATTTACTGTACTACAAGGGGGATGACAAAAGAATGTGTGGCCATCTTTCATCCACCACACTTTCCTCTGCAGATAAGTTGGTCTTTTATTTTATACATAATGGATGGAAATCTAAAAAAGACTATTTCCCTATTATTTGCTTGGAAAATGATCCTACATGAATATTCCTATTGCCCCTAGATCAGGTTTCTGGAAAGCTGATGCTATGACTCATACACACAGGCCAGGTACATAGAAGGGTGAATAAGAAAAAGACTGTTGCATTAATGTGCATGAAGGAGGACAGGAGGGTGATGAAGAGCATCCCATGTCTGCCTTGGTGTTGGGCTCTTGTTCCCATTCACTACTCCTTGGGCAGCTCCTTCCCTTGGCTCTCATGGCTGCTTGGCTCTGCCTTGGGGGGAGTTTGGATGCTTCTATTTTCCTGAGCTTGACTGTCTCCATTTCTACCTTCCCCACATTTACATTCTGTTCACCCGACTCAGACCCAGCTTTTGCCTATTTTCTTTTGCTCATAGGCTATTCTCATGGGCCAGATTCCTAGCCCCGCAACTCAGTCATCTGCACTGGCTTCTCAAATGTTTTTTTCTATCTAATTTTGCTAAAAAGCTATTTTAGTGTCTATGAATTTTTGGCATTGTTATTGCACCAGGCCTAACTTAGAGGTTCCTCTGGGAGCTCTTGTTGCAGTCTTTTCTTTTTAGGATTTCTCAGTCCACATTGGCAACACGAAGAAAATGATCACTTTGTCCCAGGAAGAACCTTACTTAGTGTCTCCATTCAAATACTGAAAAATCCTTACTGCTGCAGTATCTGGAGTTTTATTTTGTAAGGGACATTTTCTGACAAGCTGCCAGTGACAACCCATAATGTGAAATTCTTTATGCCCCTTTGGTTCAGCAGTCATCTTTATCAGATAATTTTATGTCCTCTCTAGCCCAAGGTTACTGTGTTGCTGAAATCCTCAAGTGCAAAGAAACTTTTGTATCCCTCCTACATCCCAGAGCTAGCTTAGAGTTTAGCCTCAGGCAACAACCAGCAAACTATGCCTTGAAGATAATTCTCTGGGGAGTTAATTAGGATGGAATGAATAATTTAAGGTGCAGTTTTGGTGAATTAAATAGAGAAGAGATTTTCAAGTGTCAAGGGTTGAAGCACTTTCTCCTCCCTTATTTCAGCCCTTACCTCTACGTGAAGAGGCGGGGCTTAAAAAACGAAGATAAAAATTTCTTAATATTATACATTAAACAAAAGTTAACCTGTTTTATAGATTTAAGACTATCAATTAATTTTGAGTGCTGACAGTGAGCCCACCATTAGACTGAGCTCTGTGGTAGTTTGAGTTGTGATGATAAAGTAAGTTTCTTTTTAATGTACAGTAAAATCCTAGGCAATCTTCAAGACCCACCTCAGAGGCTAGTATTCTAGCAGTCTAACTCAAACCCTTCTTCAGAATTAGTCATTTTCTTATTCATATCCCACAAAACTTTTTACACACCAGTATTATGAATTTTCAGCCATGGTGCTTTAATTATTTGTTTGTCAACCTGCCATTAGACCTGAGCAATGGGGAGGTGAGGACAGTTGGGTTCGTTTGCTTTTCCAGTCATTTTAATTAAGCATCTGCTCTGTGCCAGGCACTATATAGTTGGCCTTCTGTATCCATGGGTTTCACATCCATAGACTTAACCAATTGCAGCTTAAAAATTTTTGAAAAAAAAAATCACACCTGTACTGAACACGAACAGATTGTTTTTATTGTTACCGTTCCCTAAACAAAGCAGTATTCCAACTATTTAGACAACATTTTAGGTATTAGATATGATAAGCAATCTAAAGAGATTATTTAAGGTATGAGGGAGGACATATATAAGTTCTATGCAAATACTGCACCATTTTATATTAGGGACTAGTGCACCCATATGGTTAGGATTTTGGGGATTGCTGGAGGCAATCCTCCATGAATGCCAAGGAACCATTCATTCTTTGGTCCTAGTGGTCCAAAGAATAAAGACTCCTCATTTTGTTTATATTCTGTACTTTTGTTGTCTATGTCAATCATTTTATATCTGTATTTTCACTTAACACTCTTTTTCCCATGGACAATTAAAGTCAGTTATTATAAAGAATTACTTGACTGCAGTGGTGGTTAAGTGTTCTCTAGGCTTTGTTAACACATTCTGAGTCAAAGGTTTAGAAGCCAGACATATCTTGTTTATGGTCTTTTCTGTGTCAGATACAGCCTGCACTGTCAGCTTCTGACAAACTTTTTGGATCCATTGATCTTGGTATCTTTGGTTACATTTCACTCATAGAGCATGTTCAGTAAAAATGTGTTTAGAGTTGGACTAAAGGAAATGTGTTCCAGTCAGTATTTATATGCCCATGGTTTATTTTCAAAACTGTATTTTCATGGTGTTTCCTTCAAATGTTACTGACTTTAAATGCACTGGGATGACTTCCTCTTAGAAGAAGGAACCTGGAGGACCAAGGAGATGTGGCTGAAACAGGAACATGATTGTCTCTTATTGGGTGGCAGGTCCCGTTTATCTGTTCCTACATTACTTGACAGATTTATTTTTGGCTTGTGTGCTAACTGTGTGATTTGTTGTTGTTGTTATTTGTTTGCTTGCTTTTACCATCTCTGAGTTTCAAGCTTCTGGTAGTATATTTTTCCATACCGTTTATCTACCTTAACTTGTTCTTCCACATTTCCAATACTTTGAATTTTTTGTCCTCCCTAATCTGCTGTTTTATGTTTCATGGATTTCGAGATGTACTCAAGTTCCTGAGCTCCTGTGTTAGAATTGAGGAACTGAAAGAGCACAGAGCTTCCCTCAAGGTACCCTCTGCTGTACATGCAAAAGCGGACATTAAGAGAAGCACATTGAGCACTCAAGCAGTAAAGTCTGGAAATGCTGACTCACACTGAGCAATGACTTGTATTAATATCTTCCATCTCCTTCTTTTAGATCATTAATAAGATTCTTACTTATCAGAACTGGCTACTGTCCCTGGCTTGTAGTGGCCCCCATTTCCTTAAAATCTTGTGCCTTATATATGTGCCTTTTCTAAGTACATTCTCCATTCAGAGGATAGGAAGGTGTCACACATTATCACAGCAGTGGTCCCCAACCTTTCTTGCACCAGCAACTGGTTTTCTGGAATGGGGAGGGAGATGGTTGGGGATATGAGCTGATGGGAAGTGGCTATGAATGTGAATGAAGCTTTGCTTGCCTTCCGCACACCTCCTACTGTGTGGCCTGGTTTCTAACAGGCCATGGACCAGTACCAGTCTGTGTCCTGGTGGTTGGGGACCCTTGTGTTAGAGGACCATCTGATTGGATGGGCATAACTGAAATTGCCTGTTCTTCTGCCTTCAGCTAAGTCCCTGATTTTGTGTGCATCCTCTGCTTTCTTTGACTACCTCCTGCCATGAGCCAAGCTGTCCTCATATGGCAAACGGTTCACTATCTCTCAAAGCAACAGATGTACACTTATACAATTGGGAGCCAAATCATATTGCTGCTTTCTAGAAACATCGTTCATATACAGTCTTTCTGTCTTTACTGGCAGTGTTATGGTCTAGCTCTCATGGATGGGTTTTCTCCATGGTAGTTCCTAATCCTCTGCACCCCATGACATCTTTCTCACCACAGAGCTCTAGGCAACCACTTTCAATTGATGGGAGTTGTCATTCAAGATGCAGCCCATTTGGCATCCCTAGCAACCAGATTTCTCTTACCTAGATCATTCCTTTCCACTTATTTATTACCTTACCACTTTTGTCAACCCTTTTACTTTATTTTTTATTTTATTTTGTTTTTTTGCAGTACTTGGGGGTTGAACCTAGGACCTCATGCATACTTTGCCAGTGCTCTACCACGACGTTGCAACCCCTGCCCATTTTTAGTTTTAATATTTATTTATTTATTTTTGTAGTATACTGGGAGTTGAACCCAGGGCCTTGCACTTGCATGCTTTGCAAGTGCTGGACCACTGAGCTGCACCCCCAGCTCATTTTTTTAGTTTTTGAGACAGAGTCTTGCTAAATTATGCAGACTGCCTCTGGTCTTGAACTTGTGATCCTCCTGCCTCTGCCTCCCAAATTGCTGGGATTTCAGGCATGTGCCACCTCCCTGGGCTTATGGGCATGCACCTGCTCCCTTTTTTATTTTTTAATTTTAGTTTTGAGTCAGGGTCTTGCTAAGTTATGCAGGCTGCATCTGGCTTCAAACTCTGGATCCTGCCGGCTCTGCCTCCCGAGTCACTGAGATTATAGGCATGTGCCACTGCTATCCAGCCAACCCCTTTCTCTATTGCACTGTTGCATCAATTGTCTTCTGTTGTCAGCTTCGACTGGAAGACCTGTCCACTGAAGCTATTTCTGATTTCCTGCTATATTTGATTACCTCTGAATGTGTTGGTCATCTCCAGAAAGGTAAATATTTCTATACACAAGCAACCATATTCACTGAGGCTTTTGTTTCTAGCCAGTCGATAACTCTCTTCTTATGTGTGCAAAAAACACTGCAAAACAAACAAACAAAAACAAAAAAAACCCCCAAAAATCCTTGTCTTACTCATCTTCTTCTTATTATTATCATTTTTTTTTTGTACAGTAAACTTCTAATTCATTAGAAATGGCCTCATCTATTAGAAATGGTATTGATCATTCTTTTCCCTGAAGACAACACACAGTTGACCTACAGTTGTCTGGCATGATATTCAAACACTTCAACACTGTCTAGGCTCCAAGTAAATCTTCCAGAGGCACTTCCATTTTCTCTTGACTTTTTTGCACAAACATAGTCATTAATGATATCTCTGGGCACAGAAATTGAGGCTGGAATGTGCCATTTAATATCTGTAGTAGTTTGAGTTCTCCAGAAAAACAGTGAATAGGACATATATAGATTTATAAGAGAAGGTCTGTGATGGGAATTAGCTCACATGATTAGGGATGCTGAGAGGTACCTGATTTACCATTTGCAAACTGGAGAACTCAGAAAGCTGGCCATTGTAATGCAGTCTGAAGGCCAGAAAACCAGGGGAGCCAAAGGTCTAACCTCCAAAAACTACAAAGTCTGATGTCCAAGGGTAAAGAAAATAGATTCCTCTTGCTTTAGAAGGGAGCACTGTGGTGTCAGATCCCGTCAGATCTCAGAAGCTAAGCAGGGTCAGGCCTGGTTAGTACTTGGATGGGAGACCACCTGGGAACACCAGATACTGTAGGCTTGGGAGAAGGACCCAGCAACGCACTCCCCACAGAAATCAATCCACCATTGAAAACCCTATGAATAGCAGAGAAGCAGTAACAATACTGTTTCACCTGTTGTACGTAAGGTTGCTATGAGTTGGACACCGGCTCTAAGGCACCTAACAACAACAACAACCCTTTTATGGTGTTCCAGCTGGGTTTCTGCAGATTGTATAATGCTGGCCCACAATGGTGAAGGAGAATCTTTTTTACTCAGTCTACTGATTCATATGCTAATCTCTTCCAGAAACACCCTCACAGTCACTTAGAAGGTCATATTTTGGTAGCTTCCTGGATATCCCTTTATCCAGTGAGGTTGACAAAAGAAACCATCTCAATAAGCTTCACATATATTTTAAAACTTTTTGGTCTACATTTTTGTACATGCATACTGGTTAAGACAATATTATCATTTCAGTTTGCCAGAGACTAGGGCAGAGTCAATGTATTGGGATTCTCTTTATGGCATCTAATATACCATCACAGAAAGTTTGGCCTTAGTTAGCTGCCATGGCGCACACCTTTAAGCCTAGCAAGTCAGGAGTTTGAGACAGGAGGATTATGAGTTCCAGGCCAGAGGCAGCCTGCACAATTTAGCAAGATCCTGTCTCTAAATAAAAAACTAAAAAGGGTGCACACTAGTAGTAGAGTGTTTGCAAAGTATATACGAGGTCCTGAGTTCAACCCCCGCAGCACTGCAAAACCAAACCAAAACAAACAAGAAAACCTTTTCTGTGCTGCCCCCCGCCCCATTTTTTTTTTTTTTTTGTACAATAAACTTTTAGGTATTTTGATGCTTTAAAGTACTGTCTGGCCTGTTGGACAGAGACTTACTTCGTTCTAGCCCTGGTTCAGGCTCTAATTGTCTGCTACAGGGGAATTCCCATAAAGACCCAGGAACTCAGTTTTCTTGGCTATGAAATGTAAGAATGGAATTAACCACAATGCACCGTTCCAGCCCTCAACTTCTCAGAATCCTCCTTTTCCCTCCTCTGTGTCGTCTCCTTTTTGACGTGTGTTTGGTATTCAGTACTATAAATTTGTCCTCATTTTAAAAACAGTTTTAGCACAAAAAAGAGATAAGGAATAGTTAACAAAATTATATTCTAAGTAATCTAATACTCTTCGTTTTTTCCTACCAAATTTCTCTTTCTTCTCCTTCTGTTGACTTTTTTTCTTTGTGGGGATGGACACATGGGTACTATTGATATTCAAAAGGGGTTGAAAATGTGGACTTTCATGGTTAACAACAAACGGTTGAATGATGTCATTTAGGTGTATTGTTATAATAAATCAATATTCTTGAATAGTAGGAGGGCTTACATGTTTAGAGTTATAACTACTTGAAATAGAAAAAGGAGTAGAAAGAGGGTCAGGAGAATGGAGGAGAAAGAGTAAAGGAAATATTTAGAACACTTTTGCATGATCTTGAATATCTTACTGTTCATTGGTGTTTGAACAGTGGTGTTTAGTTGAGACTGAATGCAATACAATTTATTGCACTACTTGCATGACAGTTATTATTCCCCTTTAAGGAAAAGTTTTCTAAGTATTGCTTTGTGGGCATTGCCTCCCATTTGCCTGAGTAACTTTACCTGCACAGGCCACAGATGCAGTGGGTTGACACAATCTTTTTCCTGATAAATTATACCATGCTCTGGGGAGATCTACTTCACACTCCCTCTATCTCCAAGTGACACATGGTATTTATAACACAAAGAAGGAATTGAAACAGTGGTGTGAGACCTTCATATCTCTGGCATAGAGCTTTGTTGTTAGGTGCTATCAAGTGAAATTCAAGTCATGGCAACCCTATGTACAACAGAATGAAACACTCCCTGACACTGTGCCACGCACAGTCTTCTGTTTGAGTCCATTGTTGCAGCCACTATGTTTTTTCCCACTGTGAGTTGTGCCACATCAACAAAAGCAGGTCACAGTGGCTTTACTCCATTCCCATTAATAAAGTCAACTCTTCTCTGAGGAGGCATCTTTTCCCCAGTTTTCTTTTGAATGCCTCCCAGCCTGGAGGGCTCATTTTCTAGGACTGTATTTGACAGTGTTTCTCTGCTGTTGATAGGGTTTTTAATGGCTAATTATTTGTACATGGGCTGCTGGGTCTTTTTCCCTACTCTGTTGTAGTCTGGAAGCTCAGCTGAAACCTGTCCACCATGGGTGGCCTAGCTGGTATCTGGGATACTGGTGGCAAAGCTTTCAGCATCATAGTAACATGCAAGCCCCCAAAGCACAACAAGCTAGCAAGGCACATGGGGGCTACAGAGCTAGTGTGTGGTTTATGGTAGGTATTCAAAACATTTTTTTATAACTTAACCTAAGAAAACTGATATATGAGGAAAGGAAGAAATGTAACAAACTTATTTAGGGGAGCAATATTTGATAATTGTTTGCTCTGTCCTTTGGAGTATGCTGCTCAGCATATTCTCCACTAAGTGGATTATCATACAAATATCCAATTATGCTAATATGACTGTTTCCTTACACGCTAACTTGAGGACCTATTCCCCTTAAAGATATTGTCCCATGTATGGTAATCTCCAAGTGAAATGGAAAGAGGATGCCTTAGATGTTACTGTCTCATTTTAACTTTCCAGTCTTGCCTCAGAATCCATTTCTCTACCTGCAGCCCCACAAAATATTGCCACTTGTTTCGCAGTAGCTCAGGGACATTAGTGAAAGGCATTTGAAGCTTTAGAAAGGCATTTGAAGCTCCAAATTCTCTAACACCACAAACTGAGGCACAGTTATGGGGTATCCAGCCTGGCTTCCTCTCTGGCATCCTGACTCCAGTTTTCCACATTTACATTTGTGCCGTGCACATTATAGATCGTATTTTGTAAAATCCTTTCTGCAGCCCTATGTGGTAGATATTAGAATATTTAATCTGTAAGAGACAGGAAAAGCAGTTCAGTTCACTCATTCACTCGCTACTTACTACAAGTCTCCAGCAGACACCAGCTGGAGTCCTGTAATTCAGTTCAGTTCTGATACTACCTACCTAGACACAGATTCAGATCTCACAGGTTAAGGGCTGAGTCCCACAAGAATGCCACCCTCCCCCCAGTTCAAATGACAATTGTAAGTCACAGGTTGTGACCTTGACCAGGCAAACATAAATTGAGAGTTTCCATGACTCCCTCAGTGAATTTGATTAAATTGCCAGAGCTCACAAAGCTCAGGGAAATGTTTTACTTGCCATTGTGCATTTATTACAAAGGATATTTTAAAGAATACAAATGAACACCCAGATGCAGAGATACTTTGGGTGAGCTTTGGAAGGGTTCTTAGCACAAGTGCTTCTGTCCCCATGGAATTGGGGTGCACTACCATCTTGGCACCTGGCTATGTTATTGTTTACCAACTGGGAAGCTCTAGGAACCTAGTCCTTTTGGGTTTTCAGGGAGGCTTCATTTCAGAGGCATGGCTGATTAAGTCATTGGTCATTGGTTATCAGCTCAACCTTCAGCTTCTTTCTGCTCCCCACAGTTTAGTGATAGGACTGAAAGTTTCAACCCACTAGTTACATGGTCGGTTCCCCTGATAGCCAGCCTTCAGCCATCAGCCATCTTATTAGTATTCAAAAAGACACTTACTGCAGTGGAGATTCCAGGGTTTTAGGAGCTATATGATAGGGAAGACTAAAGATAGTTTTCTTATTACAAATCATCACATCACACCTATTATAAGGCACTACACATAAAGTTTACACTCTAGGAGTAAAATACATAATCTTCAAATGCCCAGGGCCAGCTAGACATTGGGAATGAGAATAGAATCTACACCCCCTGTTA
The DNA here is from genome assembly GCA_007922755.1 of Pedetes capensis. Taxonomy (NCBI): domain Eukaryota; kingdom Metazoa; phylum Chordata; class Mammalia; order Rodentia; family Pedetidae; genus Pedetes; species Pedetes capensis. The sequence continues at coordinate 2,949 of VMDO01029449.1, read as the reverse complement.
CTAAAAACCAGAATGCAAGTGTAAAATTGACCAGGACACCTGCAGGGATGGAAGAGACATACTTTTCCAGAAGCATCATAAAAATGAGAATGATGAGCATGCTAAGGGGATGGGATAATGTTTTCCTCACTCCTCCCCTGGTAGAATTATCTTTGCATCCTCCCTGGTGGACACTTGCTACTTCACAACAGTGGGCCTTCACTTCTGTTGTTTGCAACCATGACCCTGTCTAACTCTGTGTGGCTTTGCTTTGTTCCCTGTCATCTACCACCTTCTGCTCTGGCAGCTTAGAGAAAACCATGGGCCATATGATTCAGTTTTAATTTAAATTTCCTGGTTAATACTTACTTGTTTCACGTAGGAAAGCATGATTATTTTGGTTTCTGAATTTAATAAGCAGGCAGCCACAAAGAAGGATTTCTGTTTTCACTGACCATTAAAATACAAGTGAGGTTGTTTATAGATAAGAGTTCACCTGAGCACCAAAGGTTTATTTATATTTTCTGAATATTCATTCCACAATAGGAAATAGGGAAATCTGTGGCAAGGAGAAAAGAAAGCAGCAGGAGGAGAGAAATGTTGAGTAAGGTATTAGAATCTGGGACATTTGAATCTTTAGCATTCATTATGAGAATGCTTCACATTTCTCAGGCAGATTTTTTTCCCCTCCACTTGGTATTCTGTGCCTACACTTGCATATTTAAATAACAATTTTGAAACCACATAAAAGTGGTCAGGCTTTTTTCCCACTTGACTTTCAGTTGTTTCAATTCTATGAGACTTGTTAAAGAAACTATTTACTATTGTAAATGCCACCAAGTCGTTCCTAAGTAAAGATGAGAAATTCTCTCACCAAGTCCAAGTTAAAAAGTTCCTAGTGTTTCCTGGTGGAATTGGCTTATGTGATCATTTACCAGTGACCATCTTACCTTTGTGCTAAGATGCTCTGTGAAAGTTCATGGTCTTTGTAGAAGGTAGAGAGAAACTTCATAGCTACCAGAAGTCATGTCCAGCTTCTTGAAAAGTACATCAGTCACATTTAGCTCAAATACTGGGTCTGGGGTCTTACAGGAAGAAAAAGAGCTATACTCCTATTGCTATTTCAGCATTTATAATAAAGCCATTATAGTTGAAAAATGCTTTGTAATTATTTAAATTAGTGTTTTCTTCCCAAAGCCCTAAATTTAGCATTACTGGCACCACTTTCCAAGAAACTTACTGGTATGTCACTGAGATAGAATTGGCAGAGGATGTTAGTTGGTTGGGAGCTGGTAACAGAATTAGAGTGAAGACTTAGGACTTACTCCACTAGTTTGGTGGGCCTTTACTTCAGCCTCCATTTTTAGCAGCCCCGGTAGGAAGGAGGGAAGGATTGCTAGCTAAAAGTAAAATAAGTTAGATTGCTGTCTAAAACACCATTATAAATGCCAATAGAGGGCTTTTACAAAATAAAACTGGGTTTTCAAGCCACACCTGAGGAAGAATATCCTTGATGTGTCAGACGGCATGTAGCCAGAATCTGAGATCACTCTTTTTTCACCTTTCCAGAGTAACTTTTTGTGCTGACCTCTTGCTGTGGCCTGAGAGTTTTCATCTGGGCTTTTGGACTGCCTGGCTCTTGACCCTGGTGATATGGAGAGCCATGCACAGAATTTCGGAGATCTTTGTAGTAGACTGTCTCCTTCCTTCCTTCCTTCATTCATTCGTCAGAGTGGACTTGATCCCACTGCTTTAGATGTGGGAGATGTCGTTTGACCATTCAATTCTTTCCATATAAAATGTACAGCAATCTTTATTAGGACATAATGAATTATATTTGAACAATGCTTTACCACTTATAGGTGTATGTCATATTTTCTTAGTCAGATGGTAAGTTTTGTGAGAGCAAGGGCTGAATCATTCTCTATTTACACTTTAAGTAGGTATCCAAAGACTCAGTTGCATTTTGAGTCTGCATTCTTGATTAAAACTTTCACCTGGAGTTCCTGGGACCATTCTCTTATCTAGTAGCTGGTGACATTAGCACAAGGAGGGAACAACCCTCAGCTAAAGAGTAAACATGGGTCTTTAGTGCCCCAATCTCCACTTTACTGACTCCTCTATGACTTAAGAACCCCAGTGTTCATGGGGATACTATGACACTGATTACTGGCTTTTAGGAATATGCATTTCCCCAGGTCCCCCAGTTCTCTCTCTTCTCTGCATACAGAACCAGAGGTACTGGATCTGTCAGGCTGTCCTGTAGCCAAAGTCCTCTAAACTCTCTCTCTGGAGAATGGCCAGTGCCCGCAGGGGTACTGTGGGGATGACTCTTAGCTTCCATGCCTTTCCTAGAAGTTGATTCTCTGGGCAGTGTCTGAAGCCCTCTGACACTACAGAGAGAAATTGATTTCTGCCAAGCCTCATAGTTAGTTGCCATCTTGGTGGCTCTCCTTGATCCAGTCCTCTGCTTGGCAGTATGGAAAGACACAAGGCCAGCCAGATTCCTCGACTCCTGGTAACTTCTTATACTCCCCAAAGATGCCCTTCCTTAGTGCTTGCTATATAAGCTCATCACTGCCTATTGGCTGTGTCCTTGCTTGGGATCCCCCAGGATGTAGCACCCACCATGGACACATCTCTGTACATTCCCTCATATATCCTTGGCATACATGTTAAATTTAGTGCCAGAAATAGCCTCAGGTACCTATATTCCTATGGCTCCTTGGATTAATGTTTTTAAATTTTCACAAAAAATTAGTGGAAAAAATTATATATATATATATATATATATATATATATATATATATATATATCTGCAGCAGTAGCCTTGTGGCATCCGATCCCGTCAAATCTCAGAAGCTAAGCAGGATAGGGCATGGTTAGTAGTTGGATGGGAAACCGCCTGGGAACACCAGGAGCTGTAGGCTTGGGAGACAGACCCGGTAACCTACTCCCAAAAATCAATCC
>VMDO01029448.1:0-22619 GCA_007922755.1 Pedetes capensis | reverse complement strand
TTTTTGAGACAGGGTCTCACGAAACTACGCAGACTGCCTTTGGTCTTGAATTTGTCATCCTCCTGCCTCTGCCTCCTGAGCTGCTGGGATTACAGGCGTGTGCCACTGCGCCCAGCACGTGACCCACATTTTTTGGTTTTTTCTTTGTGTGTGTGTGCTGTACTGAGGGTTGAACCCAGGGCCTCGTGCTTGCATGTTCTGCAAGTGCTAGACCACTGAGCTGCACCCTCAGCTCTGTTTTTTTGTTTTTTTGTTTTTTTTTTTTTGTTAACTTTTTGAGACACGGTCTCGCTAAGTCATGCAGACTGCTTCTGGTCTCAAACTTGCGATCCTCCTGCCTCCGCCTCCCAAGCCGCTGGCATTACAGGCGTGCGCCACTGCACCCAGCACGTGACCCATGTTTTAACACCACCTCTACCAGTTCCCGACCCAGAGACCCGGGGAAAGGACTCCTGTTGGGCTTCCGTTTCCCTATCCGTGGAACATGGGTGTTGCTCCTAATTTCTCCTCTCTTGCACCTCTGGAAATTTTCTCCCAGGCCTAAAGGGAAGCCCTGGGAGGACTCAGCATTAGGGGGTCCCGCCTCTCCTTTATCAGTGCCTCCATTTGTCCTGGCCACAGCTGTGGCTTGTGGGCTGACAGGGGACAAACACAGCACCCTCCACATCCCTGAGACAGGGCTGCCCTTTCTCCCGAGCAGCCCCAAGTTAGAGGGAGGCCTGGCTTGGGGACAGAGGCCAGGTGGAGAAGGGACTTGTCCACTGTCTCTTCCAGGTCATTGACTCTCCACCCCCTCCCACCTTTCTCACTAATTCACTCCTGATTCCCGGGTTCTATTTGAAGCTTTCCAGCCTCAGACTCCTCTGCTCTACCTAGGAAGGCCGGAGAGAGCAAACATTGCCCGCTTCTGGGGTGAGTGCCTCTACTTTCTGTTCAAAGCTGGCTAAGGATGGCAGGCCTGCAGCGGTAGACCTGTGGCATCCGATCCCGTCAGATCTCGGAAGCTAAGCAGGGTCAGGCATGGTTAGTACCTGGATGGGAGACCGCCTGGGAAGACCAGAAGCTGTAGGCTTGGGAGAAGGACCTGGCAACCCCCTCCCAAAAATCAATCTGCCATTGAAAACAGATTGAACAGCAGAGAAGCACTGACAATAGTGTTTCCCCTGTTGTACAGAGGGTCGCTATGAGTCGGATACCGACTCGAGGGCACCTAACAACAACAACAACAAGGATGGCAGAGGCCCAGAGGAGTGCGGTGCCGGCCAGAGCTGCCATCCTTCCTGGACACGTGGAGGCAAGACAGGGGGTGGCAGGCTGCGTGCTCTGTCCTCGCCTTAAAGACATGGAGTGAGTCACCAGGAGGGAACTGGCTGGGACCCAGCCCGGGTGCCCTGTCCGGGACATGGACCCTCGGTCCCTCTTGAAAAACAGCCTGCTGTCACAGCGGCTTCCCCAGGCCCCCTCACCAATCATTTCTATCCCAGACCTGGGATTTTGGGTCTGTGGGTAAAGGACTCTAAGTTGTCACCTTTTATCAGCCTTTGCCACTTGCCTTTGGGGTCCTTCGGAGGGCCCTACAGGAAGGTCCATGGTGCAGCTCAAAGCCCACACTTGGAAGCAGAGGCTCCCAGGAGGAATTAGAGCGGGAGGCCGGTGGGGGAGGGGCATTTCCTGCCACTCCCAAAGGTGTGCCCGCTTCTGAATATCCAGCTGCCTCCAGAAAACTCTGGAGTCACATTAGCTTCCCAGTGACTTGAAGGGGGTGATTCATGCTGGATCGTAGGGGGTGGGGTGAAGCGATGTGGAGAGGGCCATGGAAAGGCAGTGGGGACGGGGGAGATGGTAACCAAGGGAGACAGAGCAAGGCCGGAGGAGAGACAGCTTGGGGAAATGAAGAGGCTTGTTGCGGGGTCCACTCACAGAGCTCCACGGAGACACGGAGACGCGGAATCACGCAGAGACACGGACTGGAAAGGACCGTTGGAAGCCAGGACCCACCGGGTACAAAGAGCAAGGAGAATGGGGTGGAAGCCCCGCCCACTGAGAGGGTCTCAGGGGCCTTCTCTGTCCGCCCTGTTCCATGCCTGTTCCCTGCCCCCACAGGCAGGCCTGGGATGCCATGGCTGTGAAGAGGTAGCTCCCCAGCCCTGCACGGTCTCAATGGCTACCCCTCCCGGGGTGGCACTGGCCACATTTCTGGGAGCCACTCTCTCCTTGGGCTCCTCTTGTTGTTGTTGTTGTTAGGTGCTGTTGAGTCGGTATCCGATTCATAGCGACCCTCATAGGGTTTTCAGTGGCTGACTGTTTTGGGATTGCCTTGGGAGTGGATTGCCAGGCCCTTCTCCCATTTTTGCGGTGCTGGGAATCGAACTCCGGACCTCAGAGACTGCAGCGCAGCGCTCTACCCACTGAGCTCCTCTGAAGTCCCATATTTTCCAGCCTCAGCTCTGGCCTTCCTCGGCAGCCCCACTCGCCTTCCATTTCACGTAACACTTAGGTCTCTGCAGCTCCAGCTCTCAGCGTGGCCCACCCAGCTCTCCCCAGCAGTGCTGCTTCCACCAAGCCTTCTCTGTTCCTCCCATTTCCAGTCATTTTAAAGCCTACAAACCCAGGCTCAGGAGAATCAGGGTCTTTTCTCCTCTGACAGATCTGAGATCCCGGACATTTGATAAATTCCTGGAAAACAGTGCTCACAACCCTCAGCAGAGAGAAGGGTGGTACCCACTGGAGAAAAGACCCATTTCCCGGATTGGAGGTGGAACTGAGAGGCCTTTCCCACCAAATGCTGCACGTTTCTGCTGTATTTTAACCCACTTGGGCGTTTGAAAGCACCACGAGAGGGCTGCTCCTGGGAGAGGAAAAAGTGGGTTGCAGTGGTCCACACTCACCAGTACCCAAATCCCAAAGCCACTACCTACTAGCTGTGTGACCCTTAGTGAGACAATGAACCTCTCTGATTTTGTCCTTTCATCTGGAGGTGAAGAGCTGCTCATAATACCTGTCTGCCAGAGTTGTTGTTGTTGTTGTTAGGTGCTGTGGAGTCGGTATCCGACTCATAGCGACCCTCATAGGGTTTTCAATGGCTGACTGTTTTCGGGATTGCTTTGGGAGTGGATTGCCAGGTCCTTCTCCCGTCTGCCAGAGTAGAAAGCATTAAATCAGATAAAGTTGGGGAACACTCCGACTAGAGACCTGACCCCCAGCTCAGTACGTCAGTTCTTTTCCTTCCATTCTCTCCAACGATTGGCCCTCTGGCCCTTGCAGGAACTAAGCGGGACCCTCAGACTGCCGGGCAGAGCCAGAGGGGAGCCGGGGAGCTTTCCTCCTTCCGGCCAGGGGTGGGCAGAGCCACGGTGGACGACGCTCGGTCGGCCCCTGGAGCCTCGGGGTCTGCCTGCCATCTCCAGGCTTAAATAACCCTGCGCCTTTGTTATTCCTCGGCAGCAAAGTGGTTCGTTACGCCTGATTGGTCTAATTGCTTTGAAATGGGATATATTATCTATAATTATAGAGCCCTGGGAGGAGCGGGCCGGCCTCCGCTTTCATCTTCCCCAAGTGCGCCCTCGAGTCGCGATCGCATTAATTTGGGCCATTTGAAGAGGAGGCTCCCTCTTCCGCGGGATTTGGCCCTCTCCGCCCCTCCCAAATTTAAAGACGCAAGGAAGCCGGAGCGCGAAGGGCAGGAAGCAGTGGGGGAAGGGCGGGAAGGGGCGAGAATCGGCGGAGCCTGTCAAGTCCTCCCTGGCGCCTGGAGAAATGCACCCGGCTCCGGCCTCGCGGCACAGGTCGGGCGCACTTGGCGCAGGAGTCAGCAAGGAGGGAACCCCTTTCTGGAACGGTTTTTGCCTTGACGTCGAGTTCAGGGAGAGCAGGGAAAACTCGAAGGCATGCGTCCTGCCCAGGTCCTTGGGAGGCAGCAAGCGTTTTGCTCCTGATCGCTGCTGCGGATGCCCAGGAACTGGAGCCCCTCAGAATTCTCCTCTCTGGGGGCCTTTTCTCTGGAAAGCTGTGAAATCCTCCCAGAATGAGCGACTCCCAGACAGCTTCTTAAACGTGACTCCCAGCGCCTCCCTCCTAGGCGACAGAGGCCAAAAGATGAGCTGGCGGGGTCGGGGGGAGGGGCGGGGCCCTCCGCAGGTTAGGAGATACCGTGACGATCCTTTCTGTCTGTCCGTCAAGACCCCCGCCCCCGCTCCAGGACAAAACACCTCTCCTCGCCCCCCCTGCGACACCCTCCCGGCGGTTCGTGAATTCCCACCAAAATAAATCGTTCCGGGTAATCGGTTTTCATAGCACATTCATTCTATTAAAGAGGACTGTTTGGGACTCGCTAATTGCCGGGGGATCCCACTGAGCTGCACATTTAAAAAAAAAAATGCATGCGGGATTCCAGGGCCGAGGCCACAAAACGCATTGGAAAGGGGGGAGAGAGGTGTAAACAAAAAGCCGATGGAGGCCGCGACCAGTGCACCCCGGCCTGCAGGCTCTTCCAGCCCGTGGGGCAGCGCTCAGTGACAGCCGCCTTTAAGATGAGGTCCCTCTAAAAGTTCATCTTTGCCCCAGGGGAAAATGTCTAGGAACCACATTGCCCTGTCCCCGCCTTCCCACACCTCGGTAGAACAAGCGGCTTTTCTGTTTTGTTCGGTTTTGTTTTTTGAGAGGGGGACCCCACGAGTTTGGTCGTCCACAAAGTGGGCACAGGACAATCAGTCTTTAGGATCTGAAGCGCAGAGGCGCTGGGCTGGGGGTGCAGGAGTGCTTTGGGATGCGGGAGACTGTCGGGAGGCGGAGGGGGAGGGGCGGCGTCGGCGAGGACGCGAGGGGAGCGCCAGTCCCGAGCTTTATCTGCCCCTGGCCAGCCCTGCCCTTGCCAGGCATGAATTACAACCGGCTTTCTCCGCGGCCGCGCGCAGAGATGCCGGGAGAAGCGCCTCGGGTGAGCTCCGGCGGCGAGATAACAGGCGCAGCCCCCGGCCTGTCAGCTCGCTGGACCCACCAACCGGGAAATCGGTAAAGGGCAGACAAAAAGGAGCTCGGAGAATGCGCCCTCTCCCCGCTCCAGAGCGCGTGCCTCTCCTCCCGCAGGAGTGGACGACACGCCCCGGGAGGCCTTGTCCTGCCTGGTCTCTAAGTCCCTTCTCCGAGGCCGCAGGCGCCGTTCCGGGCAGCCCAGGGCCAGATCCGGAGGAGCCCTGAGCGCTCCTGCCGCGCCGCGGAGTCTGACCCCCTCCGCTCTGCAGATGTCCTCTCCTCGCCATGCGCGCGGCGAAGTGGCAATCCCTCAAACACGAACGCGCAAGGACCCCCAAAAGAAGACACAGTGGGGTTCGGGACCGGGCTCGGGAGGCCGAGGATCAATTCAAGGCCCGGGGCTGCGGGGCCAAGGCCGTTTGCTCCCTGGAGGCGGGGGCGCGACTTCAAGGGCCCTGCGCAGGCTGCAGCCTTTGATCCGGCCGCTGCTGGCGCCTAAAAACAACATCCTCGTCTGCCTATTAGGCGCGCTGAGGGATGTGACAGATTGTTTATCCCCGCAATTAGCGATGCAGCCCGTCCCGGGCAGCCCGGTCCACCAGCCCGCGGCCAGGCCTTGCTGCGCTGGTCTCCCGCGCCGGCCTTGAGTTCCGCTTGGGCCCCTCTGCGCCATGCTTCTCCACTATCGGGGTTCGAAACCCTGCACCTCCCTAAAGCAGAAGTTCTTAACTGGCACACTCTGAGAGGGTCTAGAGCCCCGGAAGTTGTCTGCACAGTTGCGCATAACTTGTTTTTGGTGACAGTGCACTCTTCCAGGAAGAAAGTTCCTAGCTATTTCCAATTCTGAAGGTTATCTTGCAGCCAAATATTTTGAGTTGGGGGACGAGGCCGGTACAAAGAAATGCCCTGGCCGAAAGTCACGCTACTTGCTTTTAAAAGTTGGACCTAGAAATCGCATGGGCCTCTGTTTCCCCCTTCCGCTTAACCTGAATGTAGAATGAAATTCTGCCTGAGCTGCGGTGTGGGTTGATCTGGCCATGGTTAAACCAGAAACCCGCCAGGGATAGGAGTTCGCCCCACTGGGCTCCTTGCAAGGTGCTGGGCCCACAGCCTTGCCGAGTTTCCGTTTGCTCGGCTTTGAAATGAAGTGGCCGGTCCCTGTACCCCTGTGAACTTGGGCAAACTTCAGGGCGCCCCAGAGCACCGAGCGTCCCACTGGGCCGAAGCGCACTAGAGGCCCCGCTCCCTACTCAGTGCCTGCCTTGCAGTCTTGGATCTGCGAGGACCAGGGAGAGACGCCGTGTATCTCCCAGATGCGAGTATTCCCGAACCCGCCCCAGACGCCTTCACATTTCTCCAAGGCCCGTGGGCAGATGTGAGGCTGCTGGACGCTCTGGCGTCCAAAGCCCGACCCCTCCCGCCAGACCCCGGACGCCGTCCGGGTAATAAAGTTCCTGCTCCAGTAATTCATTTGCCTTAATCTGGTCGCCCCTAATCTACAGCTTTTATTGCGCCCAGTTAAAAGGCGAGGGAATTCGCTGTCCCTCCGCGCTCGGATAATTACCCCTAAATGGCCACGGCAGCCCCTGGTGTTTCCTGGAGATTAGAACCCTGCAGTCATCAATGGCGGGCCGCGGCGAGCCGCCAATCACCTCCGCTAGCGCCCCAGGAGCCGCCGGCCTGGGCCTCGGATAAGGGGGCCATAAAAGAGGAGGCACAGGGAACGGCCGGGCTCCGACCCCGGTTTGCAGTAGATTTTGTGTCCCCCCACTCCTCAACTCATTTTCCCTCTTTTTAACTGCAAAAATAAAACCACGTTTCCTCCGAAACTGACAGAAACAAAAGTTCTCGAGGCTAGCGCCGGAGATCCACTGCCAGGAAGGCTCTTCTTTCTCCAGCCCCCTCCTCGGTCCGCGGCCCAGAGATAGGGAGGTCTCATTGTTTCCGCAGACGCGTTGTCTGAGGTCACGCTAAGGCCACATCGGTGTTTTTGTTGACGTTCCTGTTGGTTTTATTTCAATAAATCCTCCCTCAAAAGGACCCAGAGGCTCCTTTCCCCAGCCAGTCGCTGGTAGAGGTGTAACCCCCGCCTCCCAGAACAGTTCAGAGCAGGGAAAACCCCGTCTACATTTCAGATAACGCTACATAAGCTTATATCCATAAAGCCAGCAGGCGCGGGGCTTCCTTGGCAAACTTTAGTTGTGTGGTTAGGCAGAGACAAAGGCCCACTTTTATTTGGAGATAAAGTTTTTAAGATTGAAACGGAGGGAGAAATGGACGACGTGCTTTTTTAAAAAAAACAAATGAGTACTTTGTCTTTCTAATGGGACAAACGATAGTGAGTATTTTTTTTAAAATCTAAAAGAAAACTAAGAAATGAGCTAAAGACAAATTATTGTACTGGATGAAGGGTGGCAGACAGTGGACAGAGGACAGAGAGACAGCGACAGAGAGAAGAGAACAGTAAGAGAAGCGGTGGAAGAGGGAGACGAGGAAACTGGAGGGAAAAAGGAGTGAGGAAGGGGTGATAAGGTGGGGAGAGAGGATGGCAGAAGACGAGGGGGTCAGGGAAAGTTTCTGAAGAACACAGTAAGGTACGGCCCAGGGGTACCCAGACGGACAGATGCCGCCAGGGCTGTGGCGGGGACGAAAGTCTTCCTGGCACCCCCTCCCCTCCTCTGCGCTCCGGGGCCCAGCCCTGCCCTGCGCGCACCCAGGCCCGGCGCGCCTCGGGGTTTGTCCCCAGGAGCTCAGCCCAATGGATCGCTCGGGGCCCGCCCCCTCGCACGCTGATTGGCTGCCGCCGCGCCGGCCTCGCCTTATTAACAAGTTCTCTGGGGAGCTGCGGCGGGACCCGGAGCCGGCGAGCGCGCCCGGGAACTCGGCCTGCGCGGCGGCGGCAGCGGCGGCGGCGACGGCGGGGAGCCAGGCCCAGCGCGCCAGAGCTGGCCTTCTGGGGAGCGGCGGGAGGCGCGCGCGGGAGAGCCCGCCCGGCCAGGGCCACGGGCGCTCGCAGAGGCCGGCCGCGCTCCCAGCCCGCCCGAAGCCCATGCCCCGCGGCTGGCGCGTGCTGCGGCTGGAAGGGGGGCCCGGCTCTGCATGGCCCCGGCTGCTGCTATGACTTCTCTGCCACTCGGTGTCAAAGTGGAGGACTCCGCCTTCGGCAAGCCGGCGGGGGGCGGCGCGAGCCAGGCCCCCCCAGCGGCCGCGGCCACGGCGGCCGCCATGGGCTCCGACGAGGAAGGGGCCAGACCCAAAGTGTCCCCGTCCCTCCTGCCCTTCAGCGTGGAGGCGCTCATGGCCGATCACAGGAAGCCCGGGGCCAAGGACAGCGCCCTGGCGGCCTCCGAGGGCGCGCAGGCGGCGGTCGGCGCCGTGCAGCCCCTGGGCGCCCGGCCCGGCTCGCTGGGCGCCCCGGACGCACCCTCGTCGCCGCGGCCGCTCGGCCACTTCTCGGTGGGAGGGCTGCTCAAGCTGCCGGAGGACGCGCTCGTCAAGGCCGAGAGCCCCGAGAAGCCCGACAGGACCCCGTGGATGCAGAGCCCCCGCTTCTCCCCGCCCCCAGCCCGTGAGTAGCCGGCGCCCGGGCAGCGCGCAGGGCCGGGAGGGCCCGGGGACCCGAGGGCGCCAGGCCGCGCGCCGGCGCCTGCTTGTCTCGGGCGTCCGCGTACCTGCCCGGGGTACCTGGAGGCTGCGCCGCGGTGGCGTTGCGGGGGAGGCCGCGTTTCGTGCCTCCCACCCAGGAAGAGGTCGAGGCCTGGCGGAGGCCCAGCTCGCGGTCCATGATTGCGGCCTCCCTGCCCGGGCGCAGTCTCGCTGCGGGTGGGAATTCGCTTGGGGGGCGCCGGGGCGAGGCACCCTCTTTACCTGCGGATGCCTACCGTGCCGGAGACTTTGCTCCTGGAGCTGTCCCTAAACCCTGTTCCTTCGCATTGCCCAGGCGGACTGGTCCGGGTGGTGCAGACACCTCTCCAGCGCGCGGGGTTTCGCTTTCCCGTAGCAGAAGCTTGCCCACCCCCCGCCGGCGCTGCCAATTTAAAGCACCTCGGTACAAAGAGGTTCCGAAGCTCTTCCCAAACTCCTCCCCCTTCAAATCTGAAGCTTTTACTTGGTGCCTTGGGCAGATGAGTGATATAGGGGGAGGGGGCGCTCACATTGGGGAAGCGGGGGGCGGGACAAGTCTGTTAGGGGGAGCCGCCGCCCTGACCATATCCGAGGCTCCCAAACTTCTCCGACCCGGTCCTGGAAGAAGACTCCAGCCGCGGACGGGGCGCGTTCCGGGGTAGTTGCAAGGCCTCGAGGGCCTCTGGCTGCTTTGCCCAGCGAACGCGCTGCGAGATATTTCAGGAGCACGGGAAATTCCCAAGTTTTCCTCGTTTCCTCCGATTATTTTGCCCTGCATAATAGCAGCACGAATTCAATGGCGTGATGAGGAGGAATGATTTTTATCTGAGGATTAAACGCCTTTGAAAAAGCCAGCCCCTCCCTGAGCCTCATGGCTGGAGAAGGTGGCCCCGCGCTGGCCGGTCGCTCCAAGAGGGTGACATTTCCCTGGATGCCCGCCCCTCTGGCAGTATGGCGAAAACAAGTTCGGGGCCAACTGCTTCCCGAACGCTCAGTGGCCTCAGACTGGGAAGGAGGGGGATGTTAACTGAAGATTTCGTTTGACTCACATCCTTTGGTCTGACGGCCCAAAGGATCCTTTTCTGTTTTCCGTTCTCTTTTTTATTTTTTAAACGTCATTAAAATGCATACTTAGGCAAAACCCGCATGGTAAGACATCTTCAGTTTCAATTCACTTTCCACTTCCGGCGCCCTGGTGCCTGTAATCTCAGCTACTCCAGAGGCCCGAGGCAGGAGGATCAAAGGTTCAAAGCCAGAGGCAGCCTATGCAGTTTAGTGTGGCCTTGTCTCAAAATCAAACAAGCTTTAAAATGGGGGCTCTGAGTGTGGCTCAGTGGTGGAGCACTTGCCTGGCACATGCCAGGCCCTGGGCTTGGTCTTCAGTACTGCTGGAAAAAGGAAAAAAAAAAAAAAATCAGTTCACTTTCTGGGAGGAAAGCTTTTTTTTCCAGGCCCTGGGAATTCGTTGTAGGGCCTTGGTCCCTAGGAACCCAAGTCAGTGGAATTGCCGGTGCCCTGGCAATAACTTGTTCCATGTTTTATACGACTGCGGTCACTTCTCTAGCAGGGGGGGATGGCACACAGCCACCCAATCCTGGGCCTGTGCTAGCCCTCAGCCTGGGTTCGAACTCCCTGCTGCACTTGAGGTTTACTTGGAAGCCAACAGAAAAAGACAATTGCGCAGCGTTGGTCTCTGCACCCTGGGCCTCAAGTCTAGAAACCATCGCAACCCCCGCCCCAACACACACACACTCATACGCGTTTAAGTGTGGCCCAAGGGCCAAGGCGCTGCAGGTAGGTGAGGCCACAGAAAAAACTGTGACAATCAGAAGCAGCAGCCCAGGTACAATGAAGCACCCACTTCTCCACCTCTCTAGATTGCACTTCATAGAAATTTAAGAGAGGTGGCCCTGCTGCCTCCCTCCACCTTTCGCTCTGCTGGACGGCTCCTAGAGCCATGTCCGATCACAAGTTTCCAGCGGAAAGAACACGGAATTTGGGTTGTGTGCCACCTACACAAAGGCCTAACCCAGAGCCCAGCACTTGGTGGGCACAGACAAATGTTGGACCAATGCAGAAACCTCGATGTGACCTCCGGCTGGGTGCAGTGCCTATTTCTGCATGCCTCCTCACTCATATTAACGTCCACCTTCCTTCTGTGCGGGGCCATGGGATGAGACCCTGCCGAGAAGGCCTTCCTAGGCGCAGCCCAGCATAGAGGCGGTTCCACTCTACCCGGCTGTGTCTCGGCCTCGAACGTGGGCATCGGGCCTCCAACATGGGTTTGTTTCATCTGGTACCTTAGTTTACTCACTTGCAAAAAGTAGAAAAGGACTCCCCTACAGGGGCTGCGGTGGGAGTCCGAGAAAATATTTTTCAAGTGCCTCACATTAGTGCCTAGCGCGGAGGAGCCTGGCGATTACGGATCGCCGGCATTGTGATTGCTATTTGGAGGGCTGATGAAGCTCCCAGCGCCGCTCTCTTAACCCCCTGCCTTTTTCTGTCACGGCCCCCTAGGGCGGCTGAGCCCTCCGGCCTGCACCCTGCGCAAGCACAAGACGAACCGTAAGCCGCGAACGCCCTTCACCACGGCGCAGCTGCTGGCGCTGGAGCGCAAGTTCCGCCAGAAGCAGTACCTGTCCATCGCCGAGCGCGCCGAGTTCTCCAGCTCGCTCAGCCTCACCGAGACGCAGGTGAAGATCTGGTTCCAGAACCGCCGCGCCAAGGCCAAGAGACTGCAGGAAGCCGAGCTGGAGAAGCTGAAGATGGCAGCCAAGCCCATGCTGCCCCCGGCCGCCTTCGGCCTCTCCTTCCCGCTCGGCGGCCCCGCAGCCGTCGCGGCGGCCGCGGGGGCCTCGCTCTACAGTGCCTCCAGCCCCTTCCAGCGCGCTGCGCTGCCGGTGGCGCCGGTGGGACTCTACACCGCCCACGTTGGCTACAGCATGTACCATCTGACATAGGTGGCCCGAGGCGCCGACCTGTGGTGTCAGTCCATTCCTCCAGGCCAACTCCTCTACTAGCAGCAGGGGCCCTTCCTAGGGCACACACCGCTGCTCAGCGCCTCCTGGCCCCCTCTAACACCCCGCTCCCATTCCTCCCTGTGGCCCCCTAGTTCACTTTCCCACGTCTGATCCTCTCCTGCAAAATGGCTGGAAGCGTCCTTAGCACGCTTCCAGAATCTAGATCCACACCCTTGATTTACAGATGGGGAAACTGAGGCCAGAGAGGCTAAGAGATTTATCCAAGGTCCCCCCAGCAGAATTAGTGGTGGAACAGGACTAGAGGCCAACGGGACCGGAGGCCATTTCTCCTGCGTAGCCGCTCCCTGTCTTGACACCAGGCAGGAAACGCCAGAGAAACGAACGGTTTGGTGCTTTTGGGATCAAGGACAGTCTGGGAGAAAGAAGAGCGTGCAGGAGAGATGGATTCCAGCTCCTTCCATGGGAAAACTAAGAGAGCTTCAGCAGCCAGACAGAGCTGCGGGGGGCAGGGCAGACCCAGAGGCGTTGCAAAGGTAGGTGGAAAGGACTCTGCTCATACCAGAACCTGAAAAAGTTTGTAACATAAAAAGATCTGTTTCTATTTAACAGTACATTCTCCCGGCTCTCCAGCGTCCCTTTGGAAGGGATTGTGTGTACTATGTAATATACTGTATATTTGAAATTTTATTATCATTTATATTATAGCTTTATTTGTTAAATAAATTAATTTTAAGCTACAAGAAATGGATCTCTTTGCTGATTTAGTCTCGCATTGTAGTTTTACTTCTTGCTGTCTCTCTCCGTACACAATCGCTTTCCAGTTCGATGATAGGGTTACACCAGCAACTTTCAAAGGTGAGGAGAGGATCTGTAGGGACGGAGGGGGTGTCTTTTGGATCACGCCGGACAGATCCGCATTAGGGGAGTCAAGTGGAGAACTGAAGCAATTACCTACGATAATTAGGCTCAATTTTCCAATTCACTTTAAGCTGAAATCGACACTTGCTCAGGCGACCCATAGCTGACTTTCTTTTTTCTCCCCTTTTAACCTGTCTACGAAAACAAAGTGAATTGCCCAAATGGTTTGATGACTGTAGACAGCTAATCCAGACGATTCCCACCCTGGCCAACCTGTTTTTCCCACAGGAGGCCAGGTGGGGGGAGAAGAGCTCTTTGCCTCTCTAAATCATCACCGGTGTGGATGTGGTTTGTGGAACCAATTCAGAGCAGCCGGAATATGAGTGCTTTCACACACTCTATCATAACTCGTAACACACACACACACACACACACACAAACTACATCAAACTTTACAGAAAACCCAGAGTGAACACAGAGACATACTTGCCTTAGCAAGTCCATCGCTGTAGCCCTGCTTCCCAGCCTTCATAAACTTGGCTTTTCTTTTATGCAATAGGTCAAGTTCAAGATTCCAAGGAGACTATATCTCAACGAGTGCCAAGTTTAGCCTCCTGGGAAGAACTCTGCAAGGATATTGAAGAGAGAAAATGACCCCTTAGTAAATCACGCCTGTCATGTTCCCTGCACCTCTCCGTTCTTTCATGGTGGGGTAACGCCTTTCATTCTCAATACATCTGGGCACCCCTCTCCTCCAGCCTCTATCCTGCAATGGCCTGGTGACCAAACTGGGTGCAGGAGGGCCCTGGAGAATCTATGCCCCCAGCCAGCAAGAGGGGAAACCCTGGCATTGGACTTCCAAAGGGGCGAACATCTCCCCAGATAAAGAAAGAGTAGAAACGCCAGGGCACACTGCAGTTTCCAGTCCCAGCGTTTGGGCTCTGCCTGGGAATTGCAAGAGAGATCCCAGTTGTGCACACGCAGTCTGGATGGGCTCCGTGCTGGCCCCGGGCAAGTTCCAGGGGACCTTGGCTTTGGACTCTTACAGCCAAGGTTCTGTCTCTCTTGAGACTATAGTATGAACTTGTCACAGCACTATCTCTAAAAAGTTAAGTTTGAGCTCAGTTCTGCCACACTAGGCTAGAGAGTCTGCAGTGGCCCTGGGCAGTGGTCTTCAGCCCCAGGACTTCCAAAAGAACAGCCAAGGCCTGAGTTTCAGCCTCCATCCCCAGGAGTGAGGGATCAGACCTACAAGGCTCACTGCCACCCCACGTAGCCTTCAAAAACTCTTGAAGGCTGGGGTGCCCCGCTGCTGCTTAGAGACATAATTTCCCAGTCTTTTTCTTTTCTCTCTAAATTTAGCAGTGCAGAGCAGTACCCTCGGACCCCCAGATCAAGTCTCCTTCGTTCCTTCCTGAAACACCACTAGTGACCGTCTCGAGGATGGCAATTAGTCCTAAGGTTGAAGTCAGGGGAGCCAATGCGTTTCCACGCGGTTCAAGCCCGCCTCTTAATGATTGCTGGACCTTGCATAGGCAAAACCATCTCATCTCTCTGTACCTCAGTTTTCTCGCCTGTGAAATGGGCCTGGGAGTCCTCCTCCTCTCTGTCCCCAGGATTTGCCCCGGGAATACCGGACAAGTCTGAGTTTTCTCAGCTTTGCGCTGCCCCCGCTGCAGCGCTGGAGTCCTTCCGCTCATCCGGGACGGAGGAATGGCGGGGCAGGATCGGGTGTCTCCTCCCGCCCAGGCTCCCGGGCCTCCTGGCTCCTCAGAGTTTGGCAATTTAGGGTCGAGGCAAATTTAGAGCAACATAATTGCGGTAATGAGCAACGGTTTGCGCTCTGCAGACGCCTTGGCTCCAGCGAGGCGGTAGCTGCAGGCGAGGCGGGCGCGCCTCCCTCCCCCTTCCCGCGCCTCCGCTGGGGCGAAAGGGGCCGCTGCCCAGGGACCCCAGCCCGTGAGCCTCCGCCCCTCGCTGCCGGCCTTGGGTCCGGGGTTCCCCCCACTTCTGGGCCGCGTCATCGCCCCATTTTTCTTTCTTTTCGTCTAGCCCTCTCTTTGTACCACTTTTCCTTTCCGAATTCCCCTTCTCGTCACGATGTGTACACAGAAGGTGCTCAATAAAAGTTTGCTGGGTCAGAGCGGCACGCTGGTGCGGGGCGAGGCTCCCGAGCCACTTCCAACCGAGCCGGACGGGAATTGGCGGCAAGGCTCTGGGCGCTGCTTCTCATCCACTCGCGTCCTACCAACTCAGTTCCTGGTTGTCCAGCCACGGCATCGTAGACAGGGGGCCCAGGCTGGGTGCCCTATGGAGCAATTTGCTGCTCTGGCAAGAAAGGTTGGGGGATCACGTGGGGTGGCCACCTACCGCACCGGGGCTGCGTGAGGAGTGGGCGCTTGGAGCCTACTGAGTGTCCTGAGTTACCAGCGCTCCGAGGCCCCGCGCCCCACCACAAAGCTAGATGCCCATAGCGCGCAGGGCTGCGGCCCACAAAGGTGACTTGGTTTTCCCAAGGTCACAGTTAATTAAATGGCAGATCAGGGACTGTAACTGATTCTACCGGGGTCCATGTGGTCCCCTCACTGCCACGTCCCTCTAGTTGCGGGACATCTAGCCCTGGAACGGAGTCTTCTGCGAAGCGTGCGTGTCCGTGGAAACCGACCTCCAGGGACCTGAGCTCTAGCTCTGCATTGAAGTCCTCTGAGCGCTGACCGCGCACTGTCCCCTTGAGGAGAGAGAAGGGCCTCGCCCCTGCCCTGCCCGCTGTCTCTGTCGGCGTTTTCATCAGCAAACTCCGCCGGTGACCACGCTGCACACCCGGAGCGGCCCGTGGCGTGGAGGCCGGGGCACCGACCAGGCCAGCCAGCGGCAGGGAAGAGAGGCTGGGCGGGGCTGCGGGGCTCGCGTGGACAGCGTCTGGTTTTCAGGTTGGTTTCCGGGCTGGCTGTCCCCGGGCCGAGGGCTGTGCGGGAGGCCTACAGGCGACCGTCGCTTCCCACGCGGGGGCCCCGAGCGCGCATCCCACAGCTGTCCCCTATCAGTGACCCGACGCCCCGAGGTGAGCCCAGCCCGGCCCAGGCCCGAGCCCCGCCCGGAGCCCTCGGGGGCGCAATGGGAAGCGGCGAGGAGAGGCCGCGGCTGCCTTTCAACTCGGAGACTGGCGCCGGCCTGGCCGGGCCCCCGGGGCCCTGCGGCCTCCCCGGCTCAGACCCGCCCTGCCAGCCTCTCGCTCCACCGCAGCGCGGCCACAGTGGTCCCCTGGCCAGAACCCGGGCGCTCCAGGAAGCACCTGAGCCCCAACTATCACTACCAGGTACCCGCTCTCCAGGGCACCCCAAGCCCCCACTCTAGACTGGAGGAATCCCTTCCGCTCCACTCGACAGGTCCCGCTCCCTGGCGCGCTCACAGGCTTGGGAGGGCCCTGCCGGCCCGCACCGGCCTCCGCCACAGCGCCGCCCCGCGGCCGAGCCTGGCCTCTGCGGCCCCTGGCTCCTCCAAGGCCGGTGGCCTGACGCTGGGCTTGGCTGCCTCCAAGACAGACACAAGTGGCTACAAGTGCGCGCACACAGGACCAGCAATACCATCAACACAGCACACACCGCGACAAACACAAAGTCAACGTGCATACCGCGTGCGCACGACCCCCCACGGACACATCCAACACACACACCACACACAAACAAAACTCGCACAAAGCACCAACCACACCCACCCAGCAAGACGCATGCTGTTGTTGTTGTTGTTGTTGTTAGGTGCTGTCGAGTCGGTGTCCGACTCATAGCGACCCTACATACAACAGGCGAAACACTATTGCCATGCAGCCAACAAATAAACAAAATCATACACGTACAAGCAACGCAAACCCACAGAGACACAATCACAAACAATGTAGGCTGCACGCTCTGTACAGGTAAAATCAAAACACACCCAACCAGCACCGCCCAACACCCACTGTCAACACACACACACACACACACACACACACACACACATCTCAACACACACACATCTCAACACACACAACCCTAGGTCATAGAGGCAAATATTACAACCTCAGGTGCTGTAGGCTTGGGAGACGGACCCGGCAACCCACTCCCAAACACCAATCTGCCATTGAAAACCCTATGAACAGCAGAGAAGCACTGACAATAGTGTTTTGACTGTTGTACGCAGGGTCGCTATGAGTCAGATACTGACTGAACAGGCACCTAACAACAACAACAATTAAACCCTCAAGGTCATCTTCCAAAGTCACTGTGGAGTTCTGAGACCTAAAACGCGGTGACATCGGCGCGTGCACACCCCCCCCCACAATCTTGGGGGGAAGCAGGAGGGAGACCCAGAGATAGACACAGATGGAGACAGATAACCCCCAAGAAATGATGGAAGCAGGGGCTTCCAGACTCCGAGGCCCCAGAGAGGCAGAGGCAAGGCGCGGAGATGCGCAGCGCAGAGCGCACTGCGGGCGGGCGTGGGAGGTGGGCGGAGCGGACGAGACGGGATCTGTGTGCGGAGTCTTGTTCCCACGCGGGCTGCGCGCGGGGTCAGTTCCAGGAGGCTGAGCTCTTACTGGGGGGCACCGGGAATCACTGGAGAGCACACTGGGAGTCTTCTTCCCAAGCACGGCCCTCCTGTCCTCTCCGCGAGCGCTAAGCTGGGCCCCGCCTCTGGCACACTCAACTTCTCCCGCCCACGCAGAGGGGCTCAGAACGCATTGCTTCCCAGGAATCAGGCCTGACGCGCGCTGCGCGTTCTCTCACTGAACCCAAGCCCAAGATCTGCAGTGTCTGTCCAGCCTCCCCAGTCAGACAGGGACAGAGAAAAGGGTGCTGCTGGAAGGCAGCCGGCTGACCACCAGATAGGACATTTCCTGGCTGTGTGATTTGGCACAAGTTCCTTAACTTCTCTGAGCCTCATTTACCCTTTGTCTAAAGTGTGAAGTTGTACCCATGTTTTCCTGTTGTTATAGGAATGAAGTGAAATGTTTTGTGAGCTGCTTGGCACCTCCAGCAATAAACGTTGATTGTTGTTGTTTTTGTTAGGTGCTGTGGAGTCCAGTCTGACTCATAGGGACCCTCATAAGGTTTTCAACGGCTGACTGTTTTGGGATTGCCTTGCCACGTCCTTCTCCGATTTTTCGGTGCTGGAAATTGAACTCCAGACCTCAGAGACTGCAGAGCAGCGCTCTCCCAACTGAGCTAAATCCCAGCCCCAAACGTTGATTATGTGTGCTTAAAAGAGGCTAATTTCAAAGTGAAGAAGGTTGTGTCTGTGCCTCCCAGGAGACCCAGAAAGAGTGGAAAGGGCTGACAAGTGAGACGCTGGGCTCAAATCCAGGCTTATTACTCCCCACTCCATGGTCACCTCTTGTTGTTGTTGTTAGGCGCTGCCAAGTCGTATTTGACTCCTAGCAATCCTCATAGGGTTTTCAGTGGCTGATTGTTTCAGGATTGCCTTGGGAGTAGACTGCCACGTCCTTCTCCCATTTTTGCGATGCTGGGAATCGAACCTGGGATCTCAGAGACTCAGATGCTGGGATCTCTCCCAACTGAGCTAAATCCCAGCCCTGGACACCTCTACCCAGTAAGTAACTGTGCCTCTCCAAGGCTTGGCATCTGCCCTGAACTGCCTGCTCTCAGGGCCTAGCGCACTGCCACGGGTGAAATAAAGTGAGTGCTGCCTTTGGGCAGTTCAAAGGCCTGCCTGCCCTCAGTTCAGGGTCTGACTAGGGGCAGATGAAATGAAAGGCCTTCAATCCCTTCATGGTGGAGACTGGCTGGGTCCGCACCTGCCGCTATGGGGCAGCAGGGGTCTCCTCCCCTAACCCCAGCATGAAGGGAGCATTAAAAGACAGGGGTTGCAACCCAGCTGGGAGTGTCTCCGCACCTGGGCAGAGGCTCTGGGGCTGGGGCCGCAGGTGAAGTCGGCTGCCTCTGTGGAGAGGGAGGCGGATGCTCTTGATCCAAGGCCTTGCCTTTGCAGGGCCCATTCCCTGTCTCAGCGCCTTGGTGTCTTCTGGACTCCCTCCCTCTCAGCACCAGACTGCTTTGTCACAGCTCACGTCACTGGAGGATGGGCTGGACTCCCAGGCTTTGGTCGCTGCCTCCCTAATGGTGCTACTTTTACAAAGATGGCCCTGTCTTCTCTCCATTGGTGCCCCGAGTGGGAAGCAGGGCACCTCCACAGACATGGCCAACATCAAGGCCACACGACCTGGAAGGCAGTGTCTGGGGCAGGCCGAGACCTGGGCCAGTCTCCCATCTGTCAGGTTTTCAGCGCCCTCTGGCTCCATCTCTCTTAAGTGGCTCAGTAATGACTCCTGGCCAGGTGCGCTGGCCTGGGAGGAAAAGCGCCGGGCTGTTGCATCACTGCTTTCCCATTCTGGTGGGGGTGGCGGGAGGGCTGTCACAGCTGCTGCCCTGGTGTGACGGCCCGTGGCCTGCGCTGAACCATGCAGGACTTTGCTGAGTCCTCCGCTTGGATCACACCTAGGCTTCCTCCAATGGCTAGGAGTGCATCCCTGCCACCCGCTCTGTAGATGAGGAGCTGAGACAAAGGGGGCTGAGTGACAGCTGGTGAGGCCAGAGCAGAGCTTTTGACCAAGGCAGCCTTTGCTGGCGGCCACACCTCCCTTCTCTGTGCCTCAGTTCCCCGTTCAGTGGAATGGGATACCACCTGGGTAGGTGGAGAGGAAACCTGGGGATAACTTGATCCTGTCCAGGGGGCGAGAGCACCAGGGCCCAGGAGCACGGGGCAGGTGGCAACCTCTCTAATGAGTGATGATGATGCCTTTCCCACCCCAGCCTGACGCCCAGAGGCTCAGAACTCAGAGGACAGGAGGGCAGGAGTGTCTGAGGCTAGAGAGGCCCTGGGGTGGGAACAGCGGGGTGTTCTTGTCCTTGGACTGTGACAGGAAGTGTGGAAGACATCCATCTGTGTACCCCCGAGTTAAGACCCCTCTTTAATCTCCCTACAATGCAGGGGATCTCACTAACCTTCAGGTGAGGAAACTGAGGCAGAGAGAGAGTGCAGAAAGGCGCAAGCAAAGCCAAGGCTACCAGGAGACGCTTTTACGCCTGGCCCATGGTTGAGAAGGTTTGCCTCGCTCCACATCCTGGGTGGAGAAGTCTTTGGGACCAGACATGCGCCGCGGTCACCAATGGGTCAATGTCCTCATTTACAGATGAGACAGACTGGAAGCGGTGGTGCAATTTGGTCAAGGTCACGCGGAAAGTCTGGGCAGGCCCGGTCCCTCGATTTTGGTGTAGTGGGTCTTTTTTTTTTTTTTTCCCTCCCTAATTCCTTCAAGAAGCTGGGATTTAGTTGGTAGAGCGCTGCTCTGCAGTCTCTGAGGTCCCGAGTTCGATTCCCAGCACCGCAAAATGGGGGAAGGGCCTGGCAATCCACTCCCAAGGCAATCCCCAAACAGTCAGCCATTGAAAACCCTATGAGGGTCGCAATGCGTTGGACTTGACTCAATGGCACCTAACAACAACAACAACAACAACAACAACAACAATTCCTTCACTGCATTAAACAAGACCAACACATTGACAGGCAAATAGGAACTTCAGGAAGAGAGACTGGCTTCGGCGGGGTGGGGCGGGGGCCAGGGCGCTGATGCTGGCGCGGTCGCAAGGTCTGGGCGGATCTCTCGGCAGGGGAGACTTCTGAGCTGCGTCCGGAAGGTGAAAAGGGAGCGGGGGTTCCCAGAAGACGCCCAAGAGGAGATGTCCCATCCACAACTGTGGCAGTGTGCGACGCTGGGAGTTCGGAGCGGGCGGCCCCCAGGGTCCCCGTGGTATTGGTTTGGGCACCAAGAGGAGAGGTGCGGGCGTGACACGAGGGGAAGCTTGGGCTGCGGGAGACGCGCCTCTTTCTCCGTGAACCCCGCTTCCCTGCCCACCCCCACGCCCGCCGAGGCCAGAGCGGAGTCTGGGAGAAACCTCGCTCCTGTCACAGAGAAACCGGCCTCGCGCCCGCGGAGGTGTCGCCTGCTCCCCAAGCCCATGCCCGCGGCTCCCGGCAGGGAATCCCCATCGAGCGCGGCGGGGGGGGGGGGGGGGGGGGGGCGGGGCCTTGGCTGTGGGGCTGGGCCCGCCGTCGCCCCCTCTGAGCGGGACCTCACAGCTCGCAGCTCCACTCCCGCGCCCACAGCCCCGCTGCGCGCCCGCGGTGCGGCCTTCGGGACCTGCGCTCCGGCCCTGCCCCGTGCCCATCTCACAGCCTGGGGAAACTGAGGCCTGCAGCCTCGTGCAGCCGGGTGGTTGGCGCGCAACGATTGAGCAGGTATGCGTGCCTAACCCTGTGCCAAACGATCAACGGGCTCGAGGCCCTGGAATCCCCAGGACAGCCAAGGAATGCAGGCTGGATTATCATCTCCGTCACCCCGCGGAGCGCGCCCCCGCCGCTCAAAGAGGGAAAGATACCTGGCCCAGGTCTCCACAGATCGGATACAGGAAAGCAAGGGACCCCTAGCGGGCAGCGTTTAAGGAGGCGCTCGCTCTCAGTGGGGCAAGTGCAGGGGGCGCATCCGGACAGGGGTTGAAATATGCAAGGAGGAAAGCACGCCCCAGTTCTCTCAATCACTGTCTCAGTTCTGGCTGTGCCCTCGGCCTTGGGCTGGGCTCCTGAGCCTCACATTCTTCTCTCACCCCCATGCTCCCCTGCCCTCCCCCCATGCCCAGGATTTTATTCATACTTCAGCTCTTGCACATAGTCCATCTGTCCATCTCCTCTCCCCCTGTGAGCCATGGAGGGCAAGGTGGAGCTGATGGGTTTTAATTTTTTTTTATGCCAGTCTCCACCCAGTATGGCCTTCCTGGGGTGTCCAGAGCCCCACCCACCAGTGAGCCTCCAGTGCTTCCTCTGAGCCACAGTCTGGCCAGGTGCCTTCAGGAGCGATCGCTCTTAATCCTCACTGTGGCCTTTAAAGGAAAACAGTGGCTCTATTTCCTTACACGCCTGCAGCTGTAGCCCTGTGGCATCCGATCCCGTCAGATCTCAGAAGCTAAGCAGGGTCGGGCCTGGTTAGTACCTGGATGGGAGAATGCCTGGGAACACCAGGTGCTGTAGGTTTGGGAGATGGACCGGGCAACCCACTCCCAAAAATCAATCTGCCATTGAAAACCCTATGAACAGCAAAGAAGCACTGACAATAGTGTTTCCCCTGTTGTACAGAGGGTCGCTATGAGTCGGATACCGACTTGACGGCACCTAACAACAACAACAACAACAATTTCCTTTCACCGATGGGCAACAGTGGTCCGTAGAGGTCAAGCAACATGTCCACGGCCACCAACCAGTGACCTCGGGGAGTCTGGACTCCCACTCCTATCCCTAGCTTTCCCTGGGGCCCTCAATGACTTCCAAGAAGGAGTCCAGGGGCGGGGGTAGGTGCTGAGCGGAGGCCAGAGGGCACCTGGGCAGGTGCTTCTGCAGTTTCCCCTCCTGTCCCCTGGGAGAAGCCAGGCCTTTAGGTGGCAGAAATCCAAAGCTCCACCCCTGGGTAAATTCTTTTGCTTTTCTTTTCTCACATTTTCTTTTTAATATGATTCACATGATTTCTTAGATGTCAGGTGGCTGGCACGGTTTCTGGGACACTGGCGCAGGTAACTGACATTTCTTATGCACAGTAAATCTCTTCCAGCAGCTCATGAAAAGAGAAGCCACTGGCACTGAGGATGGAATGGAAAATAATGCCACCCAGCCACGTAGCAGGGGCTGGGATTTAGCTCAGTTGATAGAGTGCTGTGCTGCTGTCTCTGAGGTCCCGAGTTCGATTCCCAGCACCACAAAATGGGAGAAGGACCTGGCAACCTACTCGCAAGGCAATCCCGAAACAGTCAGCCACTGAAAACCCTATGAGGGTCGCTATGAGTCTGATACGGACTCGACAGCACCTAACAACAGCAACAACAAGACAGGTAGCACAGAAGACTGGGATGTGATGGCCACTGGGGTGGGGCTCCCTAAGAAGGAGACCTGGGGACACTTGAGTGGAGGAAAGGAAGTCCTGCCAAGAAAGCAGCAACTTTGCAGAGTGCCTCCCACCGATCGCATCCGATCAATCGCATCCCTAGATGTGTGAGGCTGTGGCTGTCTTTCAGCTGCACAAAGGCACTATTGTGATTGTCCTGCGACATGGCATCACTGTGATTGAACCAAATTCACAGATCTGTC
>VMDO01029447.1:0-22731 GCA_007922755.1 Pedetes capensis | reverse complement strand
TCTAATTACTAGAATTTATAAGGAACTCAAGGAAAAAAACCCAAAAACCAAACAACCCAATACACAAATGGGCAATGGAACTGAGTAGACAGTTCTCAAATGAAGAGGTCCATAAAGCCATGAAACACATGAAAAAATGCTCAACATCCCTAGCCATTAGGGAATTGCAAATCAAAACAACGCTGAGATTTCACCTTACGCCAGTAAGAATGGCCAAGATCAATAAAACAAACAACAACAAATGCTGGCGAGGTTGCGGTGAAAAAGGAATACTATTACATTGTTGGTGGAGCTGTAAATTGGTCCAGCCACTGTGGAAATCAATATGGAGATATCTTAAAAAACTGAAAATAGATCTACCGTATGACCCAGCTATAACACTACTGGGAATTTACCCAAAGGAAGATGGGTCATCATACCACCGAGACACCTGCATGTCCATGTTCAATGCTGCACTTTTCACAATAGCAAGGATATGGAATCAACCAAAGTGCCCTTCAACAGAAGAATGGGTAAAAAACTATGATACATATAGAAGATGGAATACTACTCAGCAATCAAGAAAAATGAAATAAGGTCATTCACAGCAAAATGGATGGAATTAGAGAAAATTATTTTAAGTGAACGAACACAAGATCAGAAAGAGAAACAACACATGTTCACACTCATATGAGAGAGCTGACGCGAAATTACAAGAAAGAAAAATCCTACTCAAAGGTCAGATCATAAGAAAAGTGGGGGAGGAAAGATAAGAATGAGGTCAATATAAATGGACTAGAAATCGCATGTAATTGTTCTAACAAGATAGAAACAAAGACCACTACAGGAAAAATTTCTATCCTAAACAGAAATGGAACCCAAGGACATATAGAAAAATACTACATAGTAAAAGATAGAGAAGACTTGGATGAGAAACTTAGATGGGAAAGGGGGAAGGGGGGAAACATAGGGGAGGGTAAGGGGTAACCTATATGAATAATGTTTATCAAATTGCATATATGAAAATTGTCACAATGAAAAGCATGTCAAAATGAATCACATTATGATGTACATTAAAAGTTTCTAATAAAAAAAACACCTAGGGAACATGGTGCTGATGACACTTCCATTACAGACCTCTGAACTTCAGAACCATGAGACAACACATCGCAGTAGTTTTAAGGCACAAAGTTCATAGTACTTGCTTCTTGTTGTTGTTCTTAGATGCCGTCAAGTCGTGTCCAACTCATAGGGACCCTCATAGGGTATTGAAGGGCTTATTTTGGGATTGCCTCTGACATGGATTGCCACATCCTTCTCCCATTTTTGTGATGCTGGAAATCGAACTTGGGACCTCACAGAGTGCAGAGCATCACTCTACAAACTGAGCTAAACCCCAGCCCATCGTACTTGCTAGAACTACCTAAAAAAGGACAGTCTCCTGATTCCAGTTGTCTCCACAATCTACTAGACAATAGTGCTTCTGTAGAAGCTGGGTCCTTCATAGGCCAAGGCTGATTGTAGGTTGTCACATACAGGTCTGTCTCACAACCTTGCCATGGGTCACAGCTTTCTCAAATGAAATTAAGCAGTGTTGAATTCCTCTGTTCAAATGACTTCAGGATGAGGATAAGGAAAAGAGAGAAGTTGACATTGGTCAGGGAGCCTCGTTCAGGCATGGAAAAGGAGCTGGTCAAGGACCTTCAGTCCTGGACTCCTCATTGTTTGTTGTTAAGTGCCCTCAAACTGAGTCTGACTCATAGCAACCCAACATACATCAGAACAAAATATTCCCTGACTCTGTGCCAGGCACAAGCTGTTATTTATGTAAGCCCTCGATTGCCCTTGAATCCATCTAGTGCAGGGTTTTCCTGTTTTTCATTGACCTGACACTCTCCAAAACATGATGTCTATCTTCAGGGAATAGTCTGTCATGACTATATTTCCAAAATACATAACATGCAGTCTAGCCATTCTTGCTTCCAAGGAGCACTCTGGTTGCACTTCTAGGGCAGATCTGTTGGTTCTTTGGCAGTCCATTGTATATTCTTAGTCATCTCTAAGAACATAATTGAAAAACATCAGTTCCTCTCCTGTCTTCCTTGGTCAATGTCCATCATTCACAATGATACGATATACCTAAAAATACCTCAGCATGAGTCAGGTGAGCCTTCATCTTCAATATGACATCTTTAGTGTTCAATACTCTAAAGAAATTTTTTGCCACAGCTGTTAGCTGTTCCCTAAACAATGGGTCTTTTGACTTCTTGACTGCTGCTTCCATGGGTGTTGTTTGTAGAACCAAAAACTCAGAATTGTGGACAACCTCAATATTTTCTCCATTTATCATGAAGTTGCATACTGACACAGTAGTAAGGCTTTTTGTTTTGCTGATGTGGAGTTGCAACCCATATGGAAGGCTATGTTCTTTGATCTTTATCAGTAAATGTTTCCAATCTTCTTCCCATTCAGCAAACAGAGCTGTGTCATCTGCATAATGCAGGTTGTTCATGACTCTTCTTCCAATTGTAATGTATTCATCTTCATAAAGTCAAGCTTGTAAGATTATTTGCTCAGCACAGAAATTGGATAGATATGACGGAAGGATACAGCCCTGATGCACAGCTTTCTCAACATGAAAACAAGCACTGCTTCCTTGTTCTGTCAGAACAACTGCCTCCTGGTCTATGTACAGATAACTCTTGAGTACAATTGGGTATCTTGTATTCCTATTCTTCAGAGTGTATGCATAATTTTTTAGGATCCACACAGTCAGATGCCTTTGCATAGTGGAATAAAAAACAGACATCTCTCTGATAGTCTCTACTTTCTGAATAAAATCCATATGACATCATCAATAATGTCACTGTTTCCACAGCCTCTTCTGTATCCAGCCCTAACCCTTAACCTTACCTAATCCTTACCCTGACCCCAAACCTAATCATGACCCTTACCCATGCTGTGACCCTAGATTTAACCTTAAACCCCTAATCTATCACCCTAATCTTCACCATGGCCTCCACCCCTTGAATCAATCTTGTGTTGGCAATTACCTCTACTTCCAGCACCTATGAGATGTAAGAGAGATGGTAAGTTAGAAGGTGATCTCTACTACATGTACAAAAATAAAGATGATGAGATGAGATGAGATGACAGAAGACAAGACAAAAGGATTTGGGCACACACTCAAACTCCAAGATTAAAAGTCCTCTACTAATCAGAGGTCTGCAGCCATTGGCCAACAAACTACAGAATTCGACACAATCTGTAACATACCATCCCCTATGACCACCTGGGGAACATGGCCCTGCTGACATTTCCATTACAGACCTCTAAATTTCAGAAACAGGAGACAACAAATCTCTGTAATTCTAAGGCACAAAAGTTGTTTTACATAGCTAGGACAGCCCAGGAAAAGGGTTCTCTCCAGATTTGAGTTGTGTCCCCAAGTCAAGGAAACAAGAGTGCTCTGTAGAAGCAGGGTCTTTCACATGACAAGGCTGATGGTGGGTTGTCAAGCACAAGTCAGTCTCACAATCTGGGCTTGGGTCTCAATATTGAAAGACCAGTGGCAGGAGGATGGGAAAAGAGAGAGGTAGGACATTTATCAGGGAGTCTTGATCATGCACTGACCAGGAGCTGCTCACAGAGGTTCCATCCTGGACTGTTATTGTTAAGTGTCATCAAGTCGAATCCAACTCATAGCAACCTTAGGTATAGCAGAATAAAACACTCCCCAATTCTGTGCCACGTACATGATATTTATATATCACTCAATGATTACACACCATTTCAGCCCATCTTGTGGAGGGTTTTCCTTTTTTCCATTGACCTGCCACTCTCCCAAACACAATGTCCTCTCTTCAGGGAATACTTCTTCCTGATTACATGTCCAAAATAAATAACACCTGGTGTAGCCATGCTTGCTTCCATTGAGCACTCTGGTTGCACCACTTTCCAGGACAGACATGTTGGTACTTTTGGCAGTCCGTGGTATATTCTATATTTGTCTTAAGCACCATAATTCAAAAACATCAATTTTTCCCCCGTCTCTCTTTTACAATGTTCAACTTACACAACCAACCATGAGATGTGATGGAAAATACCATGGCATAAGTCAGGCACACCTTTGTCTTCAAAGTGACTGCTTTACTCTTAAATACTTTAGAAGTTTTTAGCCACACCTTTTCCCAAAGAGATTTCTCTTTTGATTTCTTGACTGATGCTTCCACACATGTTGATTGTGGAACCAAGTCAAGCAAAATCATAGACAACCTAAATCTTTTCATTTATCATGAATGGGCATACTGACACAGTTTTAAAGATTTTGGTTTTGTTGATGTGAACTGCAAATCTGTACTGAAGGCAATATTCTTTGACCTTCACCAGTAATGTTCCAAATCTTCTTCACTTTCAACAAACAGAGCTGTGTCATCAGCATAAAGCAGGTTGTTAATGGATCTTCCCACAATCCTGATGCCATGTAATTCTTGATAAAGTTGAGTTTCTCACATTATTTTCTCAGCATTGAAACTAAAGAGATATAGTGAAAGAACACAGCCGTGAAGCACAGCTTTCTCAAATGAAACTAAGCAGTGTTGAATTCCTATGTTCAAATGACTGCCTCCTAGTCCATGTATATGTTCATTATGAGAACCATTAGTTGCCCTGGTATTCCCATTTTTCATAGTGGTATCCATAATTTGTTAGGATCCACACACTCAAATGCCATTGCATAGTGGCTAAAATATAGATAGGCATTTTTCTAATATTCTCTGCCTTCAGCTAATATCCAACAGACATGAGCAATGATGTCCCTGGGTCCTCAGCTTCTTCTGAATCTGGCCCTAACCGTCACCCTCAACTCCACCCTGAACCTGACCAAACCCTGATACTGCCCCTAACCATGACCCTCAACATAAGCATAACCTGCACCCCAACAATAGCCCTGAATTTAATCCTAAACCCATACCCTATCATGCTAACCTTCATCCTGAGCTGCACCTCCTGACCCAATCATGGGTGTGATGGCACTTACCACTATCCACCACCAATGAGAAGGAAGGAAGATGGTAAATTACAAGCTTCTCTGTACTACATGCACAACAAAATAAAAAAGATGAGACAAGATGACACAACACAGGACAAGAAGATTCAGGCACACACTGAACCACCAAGATTACGAACCCTCTGCTTATCAGAGGACTGGAATCATTAGCCAACAAACTATAGATTTGGAGCAAATCCTATAACACACCATCTGCTATCACCACTTAGGTAATCTGGCCTTGCTGGAACATGCAATACTCATCTCTGAACTACAGAACCATGGGACAACACATGTCTGTAGTTCTAAGGCACAAAGTTTGTGGTACTGACTAGCACCACCCAAAAAACTGTCTTTCTCCAGTATCAAGTTGTCTCCCCAAGTCACCCAGACAAGAGTGCTTCTGTAGAAGCTGGGTTCTTCACAGGCCAAGGCTGATAGGGGTTTTTACATACAGGTCTCTTTACAACCTGAGCTCAGGTCTCAACATTCAAAGGCCAGTGACAGGATGAGGACAGGAAAAGAGAGAGGTAGGATGTTGGTCAGGGAGCCTCGATCATGCACTGGCCAGGAGATGGTCACAGAGCCTTGGTCCAGTACTTCCTGCTGTTTCTTGTGAAGTGCCCTTGAGTCTAGTTCAACTCATAGTCACCCTATATGCAGCAGAATGAGACATTCCCCGATTCTGTGATAGGCACACAATGTTATTTATGTTTAAGCCCATGATTGCACACAGCAATCCATCTACTGGAGGGTTTTCCTTTTCTCTGTTGTCCTGCCACTCTCCCAAACACAATGTCCTCATCCAGGGAATCCCCTCTCTTGAGTACATGTCCAAAATAAATAACATGCAGTCTAGCCATTCTTGTTTCCAAGGAGCACTCTGGTTGCACTTATTCTAGGACAGATTTGTTGGTACTTTTGGTATTCCATGGTATATTCTATATTCATCTCCAGCACCATAATTCACAAACATCAATTCCTCTCCTGTCTCCCTTGTTTAATGTCCAGCTTTCACAAAAATGCAATGTGACTGAAAGTACCATGGCATGAGTTAGGTACACCTTTGTCTTCAATGTGACATCTTTCCTTTTCAATATTTTATAGAGGTCTTTTGCCACAGCTTTTTCCCAAAGCAATGCGTCTTTTTGATTTCTTCACCACTGCTTCCACAGCTGGTGATTGTAGAACCAAGGAAACAAGATCCTGGACCACCTCAATCTTTTATCCATTTATCATGAAGTTGCACATCGACCTAGTTGTAAGGATTTTTGTTTTGTTATGTTGAGTCATAATAAATCCTAAGGCTATGTTCCTTGATCTTCATCAGTAAATGTTTCAAATCTTCTTCCCTTTTAGGAAGTAGAGCCGTGTCATCTGCATAACACAGGTTGTTCATGAGACTTCCTCCAAACTTGATGCTGTGTTCTTCTTCATAAAGTTCAGTTTTTTCTACTATTTGCTCCTCATAGAAATGGAAGAGATACAGTGAAAAATACAGCCCTGACACAAAGCTTTTCAACTGAAACAGAGAAGTGTTTCCTTGTTTTGTTTGAATGACTGTCTCCTGTTCCATGTAGAGATTCCTCATGAGTGCAAGTAGTTGCTCTGGTATTCCAATTCTTCATAGTGTTATTCATCATTTTTTATGATATACACAGGCAAATGCCGTCACATATTTGGTAAAATATAGACTATTTCTGTTATTCTATCCTTTCCACTAATATCCACCGGACATCAGCAATGTTGCCCTGGTTCCCTGGCCTCTTCTGAATCTGGCCCTAACCCTAACCGTCACCCTCACCTCATACTCACCCACCATACTGACCTCAACACCAACCCTGAACCAAACCCCAACCCTGTCCCTAACCATGAGCCTCACATTGAAAATGACCTTGAATTTCACTCTCAACTGGTAATGAATCACCCTAACCTACACCCTGACCTCCAATTCTGACCCCTCTTTGGAATGGTGGTGCATATACCTACTTCCAGCACCAATAAGTAGGAAGGAGTATAATAAGTTAGAAGCTTGTCTATAATACATGTAGGAAAAAAAAGATGGGTAGAGAGATGAGACAAAACAAGCAGATTCAGGCATAAACCAAGCACCAAGAGCTGATCACAGCTCTGCAGCCATCAGCTAACAAACTATAGATTTGGAACAAAACCTATAACACATCATCTCCTATGACCGCCTAGGGACCTAGCCCTGCTGACATCTCCATTACAGACCACTGAACTACAGAACCATGAGACCACATATCTCTGTAGTCCTAAGGCACAAAGTTTGTGGTACTTGGCTAGGACCACCCAAGAAAGAGGCTCACTCCGGATTTGAACTGTCCCCCCATTCAACCAGACTAGACTACTTCTGGAGAACCTAGGTCCTTCAAAGACCATGTTGTTGGTGGGTTTTCACATACAGGGCTGTCTAAAACCTGGGATTGGGTCTCAACATCCAAAGACCAATGGCATATGGAGATAAGGAAGACAGAGAGGTGGACATTGGTCAGGGATCCTGGATCATGCACTAACCAGGAGCTAGTCAGGGAGCCTCAGTTGCTGGACAGCTTGTTGTTTGTTGATAAGTGCTGCTGAGTCAGACTCATACCAACCTTATGTACAGCAGAAAAAAAACACTCCCCAATTCTGTGCCAGGAACATGATGCCATTTAAGTCCAATGTTGCAGACACCATGTTAATCCATCTAGTGGAGAGTGTCCCCTTTTTTGATTGACCTGCCACACTCCCAAACATGATGTCCTTATCCAGGGAATTGCTACACGTGACTACATATCCAAAATGCATAACATGCAGTCTAGCCACCCTTACTTCCATGGAGCACTGTGGTTGTATTTCTTCTAGGACAGATCTGTGGGTTCTTTTGGCAGTCCATTATATATTCTTTGTCTACAACACCACAATTCAAAAACATCAATTCTTCTCCTGGCTCCCTTCTTCAGTGTCCAGCTTTCACAACAATACCATGGCATGAGTCAGGTGCACCTTCATCTTCAATGTGACATCTTTAATTTCCAATGCTTCAAAGAGATCTTTTGCCACAGCTTTTCCCAAAGCAATGTGACTTTTGGTTTCTTCATTTCTACTTTGATGGGTGTTGTTTATAGAAACAAGTAAAGCAAAATCATGGACAATCTCAAAATTTTCTCCCCTTATCATGAAGTTGCATACTGACCCAGTTGTCAGGATTTTTGTATTATGGATGTGGGGTCACAATCCGTACTGAAGGCTATCTTGTTTGATCTTCTTCAGTAAATGCTTCAAATCTTCTTCCCTTTCAGCAAGTAGTGTTCTGTCATCTGCATAATGCAGGTTGTTCATGAGACTTCTTCCAATCCTGATGGCACCTTCTTGTTCATAATGTCCAGATTCTCAGATTATTTGCTCAGCATAGGAAATTGAAGAGAATTGGTGAAAGGATACAGCCCTGACATTCAGCTTTATCAACTTAAAACCAAGAAGTGTTTCTTTGTTCTTTCTGAATGACTGCCTCCTGGTCCATGTACAGATAACTCATGAGTACAATTATCACAATGTATCCATAATTTGTTAGGATTCACACAGTCAAATGCCTTTGCATAGTCAATAAAACACAGATAGGTATCTTTCTGATATTCTCTACTTTCCAATAAAATCCATCTGACATCAGTAATAATGTCAGTTTTTCCAGCCTCATCTGAGTCTCACCCTAACCCTTACCCTCATCCTTACCATAACCCCTAATGTAACCATGACCCTCACCCTGAACATGACTGTGAATTTAACCCTAAACCCTTACTCTATCACATTGAACTTCACCCTGACCTCCACTTCCTGGCCTGATCATGGATGTGACGGCATATACCTCTATCCACCACCAATGAAAAGGAAGGAAGATGGTACTTTAGAAGCTTCTCTATAGGACATGCACAATAAAAAAATGAGACAAGATTAGATGACACAACACAAGACAAGAGGATTCAGGCACATGCTCAAGCAAAAAGATTAAAATCCCTCTTATAATCAGAGCTCTGCAGCCATTTCCCAACATACTATAAAATTGGGAAAAGCCTATAACACACCATTCCTTATCATCACCTAGGGAACCTGGCTCTGCTGACACTCCCATTATAGTCCTCTGAATTTCAGAACCTTGACACAACACATCTCTGTAGTCCTAAGGCACAAACGTTGTTTTACTTGGCTGGGACCACCCAGGAAAATGGCTCTCTGAAGATTTGAACTGTCTTCCCCAGTCAATGAAATAAGAGTGCTATGTAGAAGCAGGCTGATGGGGGGTGTCTCACAACCTGTGCTTGGGTCTCAACATCCATAGCCCAGTGCCAGGAGGATAACAAGGAAAGGAGAGAGACAGGACATTGGTCAGGGAGATTTGATCATATACTCTCCAGGAGCTGTTCACAGAGGTTCATTCCTGGACTGCTTATTGTTTGTTGTTCAGTGCCATCAACTCGAATCCAACTCATAGCAACCCTAGGGACTGCAGAATGAAACACTCCCCAATTCTGTGCAAGCCATACCATGTTATTTATGTTTATGTCCACCATTTTAATCACTATTTCAACACATCTAGTGGAGGATTTTTCTCTTTTTTGTTGCCCTGCCACTCTCCCAAACATGAAGGCCTTCTTCAGTGAATACTCTCTCCTGACTATATGTCCAAAATGCATAACACCTAATCTAGCCATCCTTGCTTCCATGGAGCAATCTGGTTGCACTTCTAGGACAGTTCTGTGGTTCTTTTGGCAGTCCATGGTATATTAATAATAATCTCCAGCACCATAGTTCAAAAAAATCAATTCTTCTCCTGTCTCTCTTCTTCAATGTCCAGCTTATACAACCACACAATGTACCTAAAATACCATGGCATGAGTCAGGCGCACATTCATCTTCAAAGTGCCATCTTTAGTTTGCAATACTTTAAAGAGATATTTTGCCACAGCTTCTCCCAAAGCAATGCATCTTTTGATTTCTTGACAGCTGCTTCCACAGATTTTGATTGTAGAACCAAGTGAAGCAAAATCATAGAAAAACTCAGTCTTTTCATTTATCATGAACATGCTTACTGACCCAGTTGTAAGGATTTTTGTTTTGCTGATGTGGAGTCCCAATCAGTACTGAAGGCCATATTCTTAGATCTTCATCAGAAAATGTTTCAAATCTTTACTTTCAGCAAACAGAGCTGTTTCATCAACATAATGCAGATTGTTCATGAGTCTTCCTCCAACCTGATACTGTGTTCTTTATAAAGTCTAGCTTCATTATTTCCTCAGCATAGAAATTAAAGAGGTACAGTGAAAGGATACAGCCCTGATACAAATCTTTTTCCACTGAAACCAAGCAGTTTTTCCCTCTTCTGTTCAAATGACTGACACCAAGTCCATGTATAATTCCTCATGAGTACAATTAGTTGCTCTGATATTCCCATTCTTCATAGAGTTGTCCATAACTTGTTATGACCCACACAATCAAATGTCAAGGCATGGTCATCAATAAAAAATAAATAGACATCTTTCTAATATTCTCTGCTTTCTAATAATATCCATCTGACATCAGTAATGGCCTGATCCCCTGGCCTATTCTCATTCCAGCATTAACCCTCACCCTCACCTTCACCCCCACCCTGAACCTAATCCTGCCCCTAACCCTGACCCTAACCCTAAGCATGACCCTCACTCCAACCATGACCCTGAATTTAACCCTAAACCCCTACCATATCACCCTAACCTTCACCCTGACCTCCACTCCCTGACCTGATCATGGATGTGATGGCACCTCTATCTACCACCATGACAAAGAAGGAAGATGGTACTTTAGAAGCTTCTCTATACTACATGTTCCATTAAAACAAAAGATGACATCAGACAAGATGACATAAGAAAGGACAAGAGGATTTAGGCACACACTCAAGCACCAAGATTAAAAATCTGAAGATGGTCAGAATTCTGCACCCATTAGCCATAAAGTATAGAATTGGAACAAAACCTAAAACACACCATCCCCTATCACAACCTAGGGAACCTAGCCCTGCTGACACTTCCATTACAGATGTCATACCTTCAGAACCATGAGGCCATACATCTCTGTAGTTATAAGGCACACATTTTGTGGTACTTGGCTGAGACCACCCAGGAAGAGGACTCTCTCCAAATATGAGTTGTATCCCCAAGCCAACCACACAAAAGTGCTCTGTAGAAGGTGGGTCCTTCAGAAGCCAAGGCTAAGGGGTATTATCACATACATGTCTCTGTCATAACTTGGGCTTGGGTCTTGACCTCCAATGGCCAATGGCAGGATAAAGACAAGGAAAAGAGAGAGGTAGGGTGTTGGAAAGGGAGCCTCAGTCATGCATTGACCAGGAGTTGGTCAGGGAGCCTTGGTCTTGGACTGCTTCTTGCTTTTTCTTAAGTGCTCTCAAGTCCAGTTTGACTCATAGCAACCCTATGTACAGCAGAATGAAACACTCCCCAATTCTGTGATAGGCAAAGAATTTTATTTATGTTTAAGCCCATGGTTGCAGACACCGCATGAATCCACTGAGTGGAGGGTTTTACTTTTTTGATTGACCTAACACTCTCAAACACAATGTCCTCCTCCAGGGAGTAGTCCAACTTTACTGCATATCCAAAATATACAATGCACATTCTAGCCATCCCTGCTTCCAAGTACCACTCTGGTTGCAATTCTTCTCAGACAGATCTGTTGGCTCTTTAGCAGTCCATGGTATATTCTATATTTGTCTCCAGCACCATAATTCACAAACATTAATTCTTCTCCTATCTCCGCCATTCAATGTCCAGCTTTCACAACCACACAATGTGACTGAAGTACTAGGGCATAGTCGGGCACACCTTTGTCTTGAACATGACATCTTTACTTTTCAGTGTTCTATAGAGATCTTTTGCCACAGCTTTTCTCAAAGCAATACATCTTTTGATTTCTTGACTGTTGCTTCCATGGGTGTTGAATATAGAACCAAGTAAGCAATATCATGGAAAACCTCAATATTTTCTCCATTTATCATGAAATTCCACACTGACCCAGTTGTAAGGACTTTTCTTCTATTGATGTGGAGTCCCAATCAGTACTAAAGGCCATGTTCTTTGATCTTCATCAGAAAATGTTTCTAATCTTCTTCACTTTCAGCAAGGAGAGCTGTGTCATCTGCATAACACAGGTTGCTCATGAATCTTCCTCCAATCCTAATATTACACTCTCCTTCATAAAGGCCAACTTCTCAGATTATTTGCTCTGCATAGAAACTGAACAGATATGGTAAAAGGATACAGCCCTGATACATAGATTTCTCCACTTGAAATCAAACAATGTTTCCTTGTTCTGCTTGAGCGACTGCCTCTTAAGTCCATGTACAGATTCCTCATGAGTACAATCAGATGCTGTGGTATTCCCATTCTTCTTGTTATCCATAATTCTTATGATGTACACATTCAAATGCCTTGCATAGTCAATACAACATAGATAGACTTTTTCTGTTATTGTCACCATTCTACTAATATCCATCTAACATCAGCAATGCTGTCCCTGGTTTCCCAGCCTCTTATGAATCTGTCCCTAACCATAATCCTCAACAACACACCAACCACTACACCAACCATGAACCTAACCCTAAGCCTGACACGAACCATGATCTTCACACTGACTATGACCTTTAATTTCACATTAAACCCATAACCTCACCCTAACCTCCACCCTGACCTCCAACCCCTGACCCCATCTTTTGAGTGGTGGAACTTAGCTCTACTTCTAGCACCAATGAGTAGGAAGGAATATGATAAGTAAAAGCATGTCTGTAATACAAGTAGAACAACACGACCAACAATAACAAAAGAGATGACACGAGAGCAGATGAGAAAATACAACAGGATCAGATATATACTCAAGCACCAAGATTAAAAATCCTCTGCTGATAAGAGCACTGCAACCATTGGCCAAAAACCTATACAATTGGAACAAAGCCTACAGCACACTATACCCTATCACCACCAAGGGAACATGGACCTACTGACACTTCCACTACAGACCTCGGAAAATGTGAACCAAGAGACAACACATCTTTGTAGTTCTAAGGCACAAAGTTTGTGGTACTTGGCTAGGACCACTGTAGAAAAGGGCTCTCTCTAGATTCAAGTTGTCCCCCCATTTAACCAGACAATATTGCTTCTGTAGAAACTCTGCCCTTCATAGACCAGGGTGGATGGTGGGTTTCCACATACAGGCCTCTCTTACAACCTGGGCCCAGGTCTCAAAAGTCCAAATGCCAGTGGCAGGATGAGGATAACAAAAAGGAAGAGGTAGGACATTGTTCATGCAGGCTCAGGCATGCACTGAGAAGGAACTAGTCATTGAGCCTCAGTACAGGACTGTTTGTTGTTTGTTGTTATGGGCCCTTGAGTGTAGTCCAACTTATAGTGACCACATGTTACAGCAGAATGAAACACTCTCCAATTCTGTGCCAGGCACACAATGTCAATCATGTTTAAACCCAAGGTGGCAGACACCATGTCAATCCATTTACTGGAGGTTTTCCTTTTTTTCATTGACACTCTCCCAAACATGATGACCTCCTCCAGGGAATAGTCTCTCCTGACTACACATCCAAAATACATAACACCCATTCTACCAATCCTTATGTCCAAGCTGCACTCTGGTTGCACATTTTCTAGAACAGATTTGTTGGTTCTTTTGGCAGTCCATGGTATATTCTTTATTCATCTACAGCACCATAATTCAAAAACTTCAGTTCTTCTCCTGTCTCCCTTCTTCAATGTATGGCTTTCACAACCATATGATGGGACTGAAAATACAATGGCATGAGTCAGTTGCACCTTCATCTTCAATATGACTTCTTTACTATTCAATACTTTAAAGAGATATTTTGCCATAACTTTCCCAAAGGAATGCATCTTTTGACTTCCTGACTGCTACTTCCAAAGGGTGTTGATTGTAGAACCAAGTAAAACAAAATTGTGGACAACCTCAATCTTTTCTCCATTTATCATGAGGTTGCATACTGATCAAGATGTGAGGATTTTTATTTTCTTGATATGGAGTCGCAATCCATTCTTTAATTCATCAATACATGTTTCAAAACTTCCCTTCAACAAGCAGAGCTGTGTCATCTGCATAACACAGGCTGTTCATGTGTGTCCCTCCAACCTGATGCCATATTCCTCTTCATAAAGTCCAGCTTCTTCCATTATTTACCCAGCACAGAAATTGAAGACATATGGTGAAAGGACACAACACTGATGAACAGTTTTCTCAACTTTAAACCAAGCAGTGTTTTCTTATTCTTTTTGAACAGCTGCCTGCTGGTCCATGTACAGATTCCTCATGAATACAATTAAGAGTCTGGTATTCTTACCTTTCACAGTGTTATGATCCACACACTCAAACAACTTTGCATAGACAATAAAACAGAGATAGACAACTTTCCGATATTCTCTGCTTTCCTTTACTATCCATCTGATATCAGCAATTATGTCACTGCTTCCCCAGCCTCTTCTGAATGAGGCTGTAAACTGTGCCCTCACCCTCACCCCAACCCCCACTCTAATTCAAACCCTAAACCTAACCATGACCCTCACTCATGCCATGACTCTGAATTTAACCCTAAACCCCTACTCTATCAACTTAACCTTCACCATGACCTGCAACACCTGACCAATCTTGTTTGTGGTGGCACTTACCTCTACTTCCAGCAAAAATGAGAAGGAAGGAAGATGGTAAGTAGGAAGCTTTTCTGTACCATAACAATAAAAAAGATGAGACAAGATGACATGACACAAGAGGATTCAGGCACACACTCACACGCCAAGATTAAAAGTCCTGTACTAATCAGTGCTCTGCAACCATTAGCCAACAAATTATAGAATTGGACAAAAAGCCCATTGCCACCTAGGGAAACTCGCACTGCTGACATCTTCAATTACTGTGCTCTCAACTTCAGAATCTTGAGACAACTCATCTCTAGAGTTCTAAGGCACACAGTTTATGGTACTTTTCTAGGACCCCCTAGGAAATTGCTCTCTTCAGCTTTGAAATATCTCCCCAAGTCAACCAAACAAGGGAACTTCTATAGAAGCTGGATCCTACATAAGCAAATGCTAATGGGAGGGGATTCATATACAGATCTGTGTCAAAACCTGGGCTCGGGTTTCAACATCCAAAGACCAGTGGCAGGATAAGGACAAGGAAAACAGAGAGGTAGGATATTGGTCAGGGAGCCTCAGTCATGCACTGACCAGGAGCTGGCCAGGGAGGTGTGGTCCTGGACTCCTTCTGTTTCTTGTTAAATGCAGTCAGGGCAGTTCACACTCATAGCAACCCTATGTACACCATAATGAAACACTCCTTGATTCTGTGCCAGTCACACAATGTTATTTTTGTTTAATCCCATGATTGCAGACACTGTGTCAACTAATCCAGGGGATGGTTTTCCTCTTTTTCCTTGACCCTCAACTATCCCAAACACAATGTCCTTCAACAGGGAATAGTCCCTCCTGACTACATGTATAAAATATGTAACACACACTCTAGCCATCCTTGCTTCCATGCAGCACTCTGGTTGCACTTCTTCTACAACAGATCTGTTGGTTCTTTTGAAAGTCCATGGTATATTCTATATTTGTCCCCAGCACCGTAACTCAAAAATATCAGTTCTTCTCCTGTCTCTCTTGTTCAATGTCCAGCTTTCAGAACAACATGATGTAACTGAAAGTACTATGGCATGATTCAGGTGCACCTTCTTCTTCAATGTGACATCTTAATTTTCAATACCATAAAGAAATCATTTGCTACAGATTTTCCAACAGCAACGCATCCTCTGATATCTTGCCTGATACTTTCATGGGTGTTGATTATAGAACCAAGTAAAACAAAATCAGGGACAACCTCAATCTTTTTTGAGTTTATCATGAAGTTGCATACTGACCCACTTGTAAGGATTTTTGTTTTGTTGATATGGAGACCCAATCTGTACTAAAGGCCATGGTCTCTGAAAGTCATCAGTAGATGTTTCCAATCTTCTTCCCTTTCAGCAAGCAGTGCTGTGTCATCTACATAA
This sequence comes from Pedetes capensis, assembly GCA_007922755.1. NCBI lineage: Eukaryota > Metazoa > Chordata > Mammalia > Rodentia > Pedetidae > Pedetes > Pedetes capensis. The sequence continues at coordinate 6,595 of VMDO01029447.1, read as the reverse complement.
CCCAGGTCATTCTTGAGTCTTCCTCCAATCCTGCTGCCACTTACTTCTTCATAAGGTCCAGCTTCTGGATTATTTTCTCAAGATGGAAATTGAAGAGATACAGTGAAAGGAGACAGCTCTGAGGCACAGCTTTCTTAACTGAAACCAAGCATTGTTTTCTTCTTTTCAGAAGACTGCCTCTTAACCTATCTACAGGTTCCTCATGAGTAAATTTGATGCTCTGGTCTTCCCATTCTTCATAGTGTTATCCATAATTGGTTATGATGCACACACGCATATGCCATTCCATAGTCAATAAAGTATAGATAGACAACTTTCTCATATTCTGTGCTTTCTCCTAATATCCATCTGACATCAGCAATGAGGTCACTGGTTCTTGGGCCTATTCAGAATCCGGGCTAACACTCACCACCACACTGACCTTGACCCCAACTCCAATACCACCTCTAACTCTAAACTTGACTCTAACTCTAACCATGACCCTCACCCTGACAATGACCCTGAATTTAACCCTAAACCCCTATCCTATCACACTAACCTTCACCCTAACCTCCACTCCCTGACCCAATCTTGGGTGTTATGGCGCTTACCTTTACTTCTAGCACCAATCAGATGGAAGGAAGATGATAAGTTAGAAAATTCTCTGTACTACATGTACAACAACAAAAAAAACAAATGAGACAAGATGAGATGAGACAACTCAAGATGAAATGATTCAGGCACACATTGAAGCACCAAGATTAGAAGTGATCTGCAAATCAGAGCTCTGGAGCCATATGCCAACAAACTAAGGAATGGGAACAAAGCTTATAACACACCATCCCTTATCACCACATAGGGAACCTGGCCCTACTGACACTTCCATTACATACATCTGAACTTCAGAATCATGATATTACACATCCTTTTGGTTCTAAGGCACAAAGTTTCTGGGTTTTGGCTAGGAAGACCCTAGAAAAGGTCTCCCTCCAGATTCAACTTGTTCCCCTTTCAACCAGACAAGAATGCATCTGTAGAAGCTGGATCCTTCATAGGCTAAGGCTGATGGGATGTTGTCACATACAGGTCTGTCTCATAACTTGGGCTTGGGTCTCAACATCCAAAGAACAGTGGCAGGATGAGGGCAAGGAAAACAGAGGTAGGACATTGGTCAGGGAGCATTGGTCATACACTCACCAGGGGCTGGTCAAGGAGCCTCAGTCTTGGTCTACATGTTCTTTGTTGTTAAGTTCCCTTGAGTAAAGTCTGATGCATAGTGATCCTATGTATAGCAGAACAAAGCACTCCCCATTTCTGTGCCAGGTATATGATGGGTTTTATATTTAAGCCCATTGTTACAGACACCATGTCAAACAATTTTATGGAGGGTTTTCCTTTTTTTCATTAACCTGCCACACTCCCAAGCACAATGTGCTTCTCCAGGGAATAGTTGTTCCTACCAACATGTCCAAAATCATAACATAAAGTCTGCTCTTCCTTGTTTGCAAGGAACACTCTGGTAGCACTTCTTCTAGGACACATCTCTTGTTTCTTTTGGCAGTCCATGGTATATTCTATATTAGCCTGCAGCACCATAATTCAAAAACATCCATTCTTCTTCTATCTCCCGTGTTCAGTGTCCAGCTGTCACAACCATATGATGCAACTGAAAGTACCATGGTGTGAGTCAGATGCACCTTCACCTTCAATGTGACATCTTTATTTTCAATACTATAAAGAGATCTTTTGCTACAGGTTTTCCCAAAGCAATGCCTCTCTTGGTTTCTAGACAGCTGCTTCCATGGGTACTGACTGTAGAAACAAGTTAAGCAAAATCCTGGACACCCTCAATCTTTTCTCCATTTATCATGAAGTGCATGCTGACCCATTGTAAGGATTTTCATTTTTGTTGATGTGGATTCCCAATACTTGCTGAAGGCCATGTTCTTTGAACTTCATCAGTAAATGTTTCAAATCTTCTTCACTTTCAGCAATCAGAGTGGTGTCATCCACATAATGGAGGCTATTCATGAGTTATTCAAATCTTGACCCCACATTCTTCATAAAGTCCAGTTTCTCAGATTATTTTATCAGCATAGAAATTGAAGAGGTATAGTGAAAGGATACAGCCCTGATGCACAGCTTTCTCAAATGAAAGCAAGCAGGGTTTCCTTTTTCTCTTCAAAAGACTGCCTGCTAGTCTATGTACAGGTTGCTCCTGAGTATAATTAGGTGCTCTAATATCCCCATTCTTCACAGTGGTATCCATACTTTGTAATGATCCACATAGTCAAATGCCTTTGCATAGTCAATAAAACATACACTAACAATTTCAAAAAGTCTCTGCTTTCTGGTAATATCCAAGTGACCTTGGCAATGATGTGCCTGGTTCCCTGACTCTTCTGAATCCTCCCCTAATTGTCATCCTCAAGCTCACCCTCAGATACACACCAACCCTGAACCCAACACTAAATCTAACCCTAACCATGACCATAACACTGACCATAACCCTGATTTTAACCTTAAACCCCTACGCTATCACCTTAACCTTCACCCTGACCTCTACCCCCTGACCAGTCTTGTATGTTGAGGCAGTCCCTCTACTTCAGGCCTCCAAAAAGAAGCAAGGAAGATGATAAGTTAGACACTAGTCTGTACTACATGTACAACAAAAAAATGAGAAAAGGCAAGATAACAAGACAAAAGGATTCAGGCACACACTCAAGCACCAAGATTAAAGTCCAATGCTGATCAGACCTCTGCAGCCATACACCAACAAACTTAAGAACTGGAAGAAAGACTATAACATACCATCCCCTATCACCATCTACAGAACCTGGCCCCACTGACACTTCCATTACATATCTCTGAACTTCAGAACCATGACACAAAACATCTCTGTAGTTCTGAGGCACAAAGCTTGTGGTACTTGGCTAGGACCCCCCAGGAAAATGTCTCTCTCCAGATTTGAGTTGTTTCCCCCAAGTCAACAGACAAGAGTCCTTCTTTAGAAGCTGGTTCCCTGGTAGGCTTAGGCTGATGGGCATTGTCACATACAGGCCTATCTCACAGCCTGGGCTTGAGTTTCAACTTCCAATAGCCAGTGGCAGGATGAGGACATCAGAAGGAGTGGTAGGACATTGGTCAAGAGGTCTCAGTCATGCACTCAACAGGACCTAGTCAGGGAGCCCTGGTGCTGGCCTGCTTGTTGTTTCTTGTTTAGTGCCCTCAAGTTGAATCTGACTCATACTGATGCTAGGTATAGCAGAATGAAACACTTGGGGATGCTGTGCTAATCTTATTTATGTTTAAGCCCATGGGTTCAGGCATCATGTCAATCCATGTAGTGAAGGTTTTTCATTTTTTTATTGACCTGCCACTCTCTGAAACACGATATCCTTCACAGAACATTGTAAGTTAGACACTTGTCTGTGCTACATGTACAAAAAAAATGAGAAAAGATAAGACAACACAAGAGGATTCAGCCACACTCTCAAGCACCAAGATTGAGCTCTAATGCTGATCAGAGCTCTGCAGAGCTCTGCAGTACTTCCTCCACATGACATATCCAAAATACATAACATGCAGGATCACCATCCTTGCTGCCAAGAGGCACCCTGGTTGCACATCTTCTAGGACAGATCTGTTGGTAGTTCTGGCATTTCATGGTATATTCTATATTCTTCTGTACCACCATAATTCAAAACATCAATTCTTCTCCAATCTCCCTTGTACAATGTCCAGCTTTCACAACCATATGATGTGACTGAAATTACCATGGAATGAGTTAGGTGCACTTTTGTCTTCAATGTAAAGTCTTTAATTATCAATGCTTTAAAGAGAACTTTTGCCACAGCTTTTATCAAAGCAATGCATCTTTTGATTTTTTTTTTTTTTTTTTTTTTTTTTTTTTGGTGGTACTGGGGGTTGAACCCAGGGCCTCACACTGCATGCTTTGCAAGTGCTGGACGACTGGGCGGGGCCCCAGCCCTTTTTTTTTTTTTTTTTTTTTTTTTCACTTTTTGAGACAGGGTCTCCCTACATTATGCAGACTGCCTCTGATCTTGAACTTGCGATCCTCCTGCATCCGCCTCCCGAGTTGCTGGGATTACAGGCATGTGCCACCGCGCCCGGCTCTCTTTTGATTTCTTGACTGCTACTCCATGGGTGCTGATTGTTGAATCAAGTAAAGCAAAATCAGGGACAACCTCAATCTTTCCACCATTTATCATGACGTTGCAATGTGATCTAGGTGTTAGGACTTTTGTTTTCTTGATGTTGAGTTGCAATCCTCCTGAAGGCTATGTTCCTAGATCATCATCAGTAAATATTTCAAATCTTCTTCACTTTCAGCAAGCAGCATTGCATCATCTTCATAATGCTGGTTGTTCATGAGTTTTCTTCCAATCCGGATGCCACCATCTCTTAAAGTCCACCTTATCAGATTATTTAGATAGCATAGAGATTGAAGAGATATAGTGAAAAGATACAGCCCTAATGCACAGTTTTCTCAACTTGAAAACAAGCAGTGTTTCCTTGTTAAGTTTGAACAAATGCCTTCTGGACCATGTACAGAATCCTCATGAATACAATTAGGTGCTCTGGCAATCCCATTCTCCACAGTGTTGTCCATAATTTGTTATGATCCACACAGTCAAACGGCTTTGCATAATCAATACAACATACATAAACATCCTTCTGATAATTTCTGCTTCCTGCTACTATCCAAGTGACATTGGAAGTGATGTGCCTTGTTCCCTGGCCTCTTATGAATCCACCTCTCACCCTAACCATCACCCTCACACTCACACGCACCCTTATCCCTACCAGAACACAAATTCTAACTCTAACCATGACCCTAATCCTGTCCATGACCCTGAATTTAATTGTAAATCCCTACCCTATCACCCTAACATTCACCCTGAACTGCACCACCTGACCAATCTTGCCTTTGTTTGCACTTACCTCTACTTCAAGTACCAATGAGAAGGAAGGAAGATGATAAGTTAGAAGCTTCTCTATACTACATGAACAACAACAAAAAAATGAGAAGAGACAAGACAACAAGACAAGAGGATTCAGGCACACACTCTCAAGCACCAAGATTAAAAGTCTGAAGCTTATCAGAGCTTTGCAGCCATACACCAACAAACTAAGGAATTTGAACAAAGCCAATAACACACCATTCCCTACCACCATCTAGGGATCCTGGTGCTGCTGACACTTCCATTACACATCTCTGAACTTCAGAACCATGAGACCAAACATCTCCAAAGTTCTAAGGCACAAAGTTTGTAGCATGTGGCTGGGATCACACAGGAAAAGGGCTCTCTCAAGATTCAAGCAATCTCCCCATGTTAACCAGACAAGAGTGTTTCTGTAGATGTTGGGTCCTTCTTAGGGTAAGACTGATGGGGGGTTATCACATACAGGCCTGTGTGACAACCTGAGTTTGGGTCTCAACATGAAAAGGCCAGTGGCAGGACAAGGACAAGGAAAAGAGAGACCTAGGACATTGGTCAGGGAGCCTTGGTCATGCACTCACCAGGAGCTGATCAGAAAGCCTCGGTAGCTGGGTGCAGTGTTGCATGCCTGTTATCCCAGTGGCTTGAGAAGAGGAAGCAGGAGGATCACAAGTTCAAGACCAGAGGCAGTCTGCATAACTTAGCAAGACCCTGTATCAAAAAGTAAAAAAAAAAAATTGGCTGGGGGTGCAGCTCAGTGGTCCAGCACTTGCAGAGCATGCAAGTGCAAGGCCCTGAGTCAAACCCCCAGTACCACAAAGAAGAGAAAAGAAAAGAAAAGAAATCCTTGGTCCTGGAATACTTGTATGTTTTTAAGTGCCCTCAAACTGTGTCCAACTCCTGAGGACCCTATGTACAGCAGACTGAAACACTTCTAGACTCAGTGCCAGACATACAATGTTACTTATGTTTAAGCCCATGGTTGCAGACACTGTGCCAATCCCTCTAGTGCAGGATTTTCCCCTTTTTTGTTGACCTGCCACTCTCCTACACAATGCCCTTCTTTACAGAATAGTTTCTCCTGATGACATGTCCAAAATACATAGCATGCACTCAGGCCATCCTTGCCTCCAAGGACCACTGTGGTGACACTTCTTCTAGGACAGATCTGTGCTTCCTTGGCATCCACTGTATATTCCATAATCTTCTCTGCCATGATATCCAAAAACATCAATTCCTCTCCTGCCTCCTTTGTTTAATGTCCAGCTTTCACAACCATATGATGTGACCATTAAATGAGACTGGTGCACCTTCATCTTCAAGATGAATAGGGTCATTCGCAGCAAAATGGATGGAATTAGAGAAAATTATTTTAAGTGAACGAACACAAGATCAGAAAGAGAAACAACACATGTTCTCACTCATATGAGAGAGCTGACTCAAAATTACAAGAGGGAAAAATCCTACTCACAGGTCAGATCATAATAAAAGGGGGGAGGGAAGATAAGAATGAGGTCAATATAAATGGACTAGAAATCGCATGTAATTGTTCTAACAAGATAAAAACAAAGACCACTACAGGAAAAGTTTCTATCTTAAACAGAAATGGAACCCAAGGACATATAGAAAAATACTACATAGCAAAAGATAGA
>VMDO01029446.1:0-22621 GCA_007922755.1 Pedetes capensis | reverse complement strand
CTCTTTATATAGTTCGCCCATGGAATGGCCTGAGCCAATCAGCTTTCAGTCCAATTGTCCAATCAGGAAGGGTTTTGTACAAACATGCAACCAAGTTACTTTCATTTTCCCTAGATTTCTAACTTACAAACCAGATATTCAAACGCCATTTTCCCAGTTTGGGAGTTTTTGCCAATTTCCTCCCAATTCTTCCCTACAGAATTCATAGAAGTAGAGAAAACTATGGTTACTGGAAGCTTGAGGGAGATAAAAAGGGAGGGGATAGGGAGTTGTTAGTCAATGGGAACAAAGTTTCAGATAGAAGGAATACTTTTTGAGATCTGTGGCACAGCAAAGTGACTACAGTCCATAGTAATATACTATGGATATCAATATAAGTAAGAAAGTAAGTTTCAAATGTCTCACTGTAAAAACGAAGGATATCTATGTGATAGGTACACTTTCTTGACTTAGTTGCACCATACTATATACATGTATCATAATATCACATTATACCATAAATGTATAAAATAATGGTTTATCAATTAAAGAGTGTTAATAGATTTTTTAAAGATTAAAAATAGAAAAGATAAGCAAGTTTGGAAAGCATTAGGTACAAAAGTGGATATCATTTTGAATGCAAGAAATCACAAGTTACAAAATTTAAAGGGCTGATAAATGCTACAAACCTTGAAAACTAGAGAAAATATAAGATTTATTAATTAGCTGCCTAGTGTTACTTTATAATATTTATTCTACATTATTGGGTGCATTCTTTTCAATGATCTCTTCATAAGACAAAAATTTTGTCATAATTTCTATAAAGAGTCTAAACAATAATTCTTTCTTTCCTTTCATGATTGAAAGTAATATCAGTTTCCTAATTACTGTTACTTTATAAAAGTGTCTTCCAGCCTCAGAGTTCATTATTAAGAACACCTTGTAAATTTGGGGAATTGTAAAATTTTAGAAATCTGTTAAGGTTCCATTATTGTATAATGAAAGATGTGGAAAATTTTCTCACAGATTAACTTTTGACTGTACACGTTTAAAGTCTTTGTTTCTCACCCACTAACCATTTACTTCTATTACTGACCCCATTGGACACAATCGGACTACAAAAAGGTCTCTGGTCCTGTCCTTTCACATAACAATGGCTTATGACAATGCAAGCTACAGCCGTACCACCGATCCTGTCAGATCTCAGAAGCTAAACAGGGTCAGGCCTGGTTAGTACCTGGGAATTAATGGGAGACTGCCTGGGAACACCAGGTACTGTAGGCTTGGAAGAAGACCTGGCAATCTACTCCCAAAACAATCTGCCATTGAAAACCCTATGAATAGTGGAGAAACACTGACATAATGTGGGGCATGGCAGTGTCTGGGAGTGTTTCATCCTGTTGTACACATGGTCACTATGAGTCAAACACTACTCGGTGACACCTAACAATAGCAACAACAAAGTGTCACTTAGATTCTCATTATATCTGTTTCTATGTCTATCATTTCTATTTTGTCCATCTTCATTCTGGTAATAACAACACACACTTGCACACACACACAAGCACACACATAGCTTTATTATGGACACTTCAGTCTTTGATGTTTATTAAAATTTTTAAAGACATGGGGAAGTGGTGGGCGTGATGGCACACACTTGTAATTCCAGTGACTTGGGAGGTGGAGGCAGGAGGATCACAGGTTCAAGGCCAGCAGCAGCCTGTGTAATTTAGCAAGACCTTGTCTGAATTTAAAAAATAAAATAGAGATCAATGACAGAGCACTTACTTACAAAGTATGCATCAGGCTCTGGATTGAGCCCCCCAGCACCAAAGATTAAACAAAGTCAGAGGAGTGTTAAAATCTATTTTATTTTATCATCAGGATTCTTTTATTTTTTTCCTGAGATGCTGAGGTTTGATCCCAAAGAGTCACACATGCTATGCAAGTGCTCTACCACTGAGGTACATTCCGAGCCATGGTCAGGCTTAAGAGAAAAAGATGAGACTACTCTGTCCCAATATAGAACAACTTCATCAGAAGCCTAATTTAAGGAAGAAGTGGAATTGAGAGATGAAGATTAATTTCAGCCAAGTTCAGTGTCACTCAGTCTCCTGAAATTTTACCATACAGCTAGGTTAAATCAATGCCTAATATACCAGGGCTGTTCTAGAAATTTGTCGTCATAAAATATGTAGAATTTGCACAGACCAGTATAAAGGATGACTGGAGAAATGAAGATCAACTGAAAGGGGAGAATGAATAGGGAGTATTAAAATATTAAAATATCGTCAATTACTAAAATTCAAGACCTGGCACTTGAGAATCCTACTATTGTGCTCTGAGAAGGGTAGGGGAAAAGATGTCTATGTGCCTCTGCCTAATGTTATTGTTTTGCCTTTCATTTCCATTCCTTTCTTCACTTAGGACATTATTCTGTGGAAAAATGTTGAAATATTTTGTAAGATTACCTTGCAAGACTGTACATGATTACAAACTCATAGAAGTCTGAGTGACACATTTTAGTAACATTTTTATTTGTCTGGCAAATAGTTTTCCTGATTCCCAAATGCCCACCCTTCATATGCAAGTCTGATCCTTGTTACTGCATGCATGATGTGTTTGTTACTGTAGAATACATACTCAGAAATACTTTCTGAGTTTCCACTTCATCTCTGATTAAATACAATACAGCAGAGCATGATGTGGTGACATTGCTGTAGTATTATTTTGGTTTTCCTCCTGGTTCTGTTGCTCACTAGTTATATGGCCGTAAAAAAAAAAAAAAAAAAAAAAAAAAAAAAAAAAGAACTTGGCCTCTTGATGATTCCAAGGGCTCTGTCCTAGCTTTTATAGTGCCTTGTCTTATCTTAGCTTCCTCTTACAACTTTTGGAAATCAATTCTGCTTTTTAATTCAAGTTCTCTGGGTAACTTTGTTGGCTGTATATCCATGTTGTTGTTGTTTGGTGCCATTGAAAATCCTATGAATAGCAGAGAAGCACTGACAATAGTGTTTCACCTGTTGTACACAGGGTTGCTATGAGTCAGACACCAACTCAACAACACCTAACAGAAACACCATATTAATCTATTTATTCATCTTATAGTTATAGAAAGACCCTACTATGGGCCAACTATTTTCCCAGGCACTGGGAATATACAGATGAATATATATGATAATAAATGACCATAATAGCTAAGTGAATGGGAAGAAATAATGGTATACTATAAGTGTATTCATGAACTTTTAATATTTATTCTTGCTATCTGACAGTGTGGAAAAGATTAGAATTTGCTGCAGAAAAAAACCAGAAAGAGCCAGACATGGTGGTGCACACCTGTAATCTGATCCCTCAGGAGGATGAGGCAGGGAAAAGGACTCAGTTAATATTCAACAACTGAATTTCAAAAATATGATAATATATAACAGCTTAGATTTAAAAGCAAGACTATTTGCTTGGGAAAGGGTTTTCCAAAACATCCTGTATGTTCCCTTTAGTATATGAAAACTAATGTGAAAAGTTTTGTTCATAGCTTCCTCCAAGAGTGTAAAGACAGCTTGTCAGCTTAAGACCATCAACACAGCCTTGAGCTCCTACAATGAATGCTAGAAACAGAAAAGAAAAGCAGATTATTCTTCTAGCTCAGTGAATTGCAGAAGTAAAGAAAGCATGGTAATCAGGCATGAGCATCCTCATTTTTCCTGTCCAAGCTTCAACCTAGAGAAGAAAAAGAAATATTAGATAAGCCAAGGAGACTGTCAAAAACAAAAATGACATTTTAAAATAGCTCAAGTGATAGCAATGAACTCAGGGAATGCTACTGGATCTGTAAAGAGGTCACTGAGTTGACAGAACCATTGCCATCTTAGCATTGCCATCTTAGGTAACAGCCTCACTGAGAAATTACATATTGGAAACTTTTAACAGCCTGATTTTAACTGCCTGATTAATTGTTGATTCTTAACCATTGACTGATAGCTTGTTAACCTTCCATTCTGCATCTGTACCACCCTGTATGCACAATCTATAGAACTACCTGAGTGATTATTTGCTACAGAACTGCTTATTTTTTGCTTTTGCCTTCATGCCAACCGCTTATACAAATCATACCAGGAACTTGGAGATTGTAAATTTGTATACAAATCATATCAGGAACTTGGAAATTGTAAGCTTATCAAAATCTGCCTTTATAAACCCCCAACAACTTTTCCTCAAGGCCACGAGTTTTGGAGATACATTAGTCCTCCACCACAAGTTTTAGAGAGACATTAGTCCTCTGTGGCTGCCTGCTTAATAAAGACTCCCTTTTAATTGGCTTTTTGTTCCTTGTGGTGTGTTTCTGATCTTGGGTTACCACAGATTCTGATCAAACCAAACAAGAAGTGACAATTACACCAGCCATAGATTTCAGCCTTGGATGCCATCAAGACACTCTGCACCCAGGTAGGCTGGGCACATCACCTAGAGATAAGAAAAAGGCTAAGAATGGCACCTATGAACATTCCAGTATGTCCTCACCATTAGAAGAATGTTTTAACCCCACTATGCATCCTCTTTCATAGATTGTAAACTGTCTTAGAGAGAAAGAAGAAAAGTAGGGAGGAGGAAGTAGTGGGAAAGTCTCAGCATTTTTATCCAAGTGGTATAGTTTTTAGTTGCCGTCAAGTCAGATCCAACTCCGAATGACCCTATGTATAACAAAAGAAAGCACTACCCAACACTGTGCTATGCACATGATCTTTTTATGTTTGAGCCTATTGTTCCAGTAACTGTGTTTCTTCTCATTTTGAGTTGTGCCACATCAGTTAAAGGAAGTCCCAAGGAACTACATTCCTGTCATTAATGTCACCTCTACTTTAAGGAGGCAACTCTTCCTCAGTCATCTTTTGAGTGCCTTCCAGCCCGAGGGGCTCAGTTTTCAAAACTGTATTTGACAGTGCTTCTCTTCTGTTCACAGGGGTTTCGTTGGCTAATTATTTCAGAAGTGGCATACTTGATACATCTCCCTAGTCTGTTTTAGTCTGGGAGCTCAGGTGAAACCTGCCACTATGAGTGGTCCTGCTGGTGTGTGCAATACTGGTGGCACAGCTTTCAGCATTGCAGCAAGACAAAAGTCCCCACAACACAAGCTGACAGACACATGGGGGCCAAATGGTATTAAACAATGCTTAAATAGCCAGCTTAAAATCATTAATTCAGCTAAGATTTACATTGGCATTTAGTTGGTTTTTCTCCCTTCCAGTTAGTTGATGAAATTTCTAGGAAAAGGCCAATTTTGTTGTAAACTACATCCAGCAATCAATACTTCTTCCACATGTGCAAGTGAAAATGTGTGTTGAAGTTTTTGCCTCAGGAGAGTAACAGTTAATGAATTATAACCATGTACCTAGCTTTGTGTCTCAGAATCAGAGAATTGTGGACTACTAACACCTGAAAGAGATGCAGAAGAAATCTAGTCTCTCCTGAAACATTAACTGACTTGTCCAAAGCTCTCAATAGGTCAGTAGCAGAGCCAGGACTAGAGCTGGGTTTCCCACCTGTAAGCCCTGGGTAATAGAAAAACAGGGAAATGGGATTTGAATATTGTAGTAGACATAATTCTGAGCAGTCAGCTAAAATTTCCATCCCCTACTGTTGATGTGCCATTGCCTACATAATCCCCATTTCTTGAGCATGGGCTAGAACTGTGAATATGATGGGATTTCACTCCCATAACTAGTGACATCATCTAGCAAAAGCAGCAGAGAGAGGGGATGTTACCCTCATGAGCTTGCCTTAATCAGGTGAAAGCCTTCCTAAGAAGACTCAGATCCTACCAGAGGTCAGAGTTTCTCTAGATGGCCTTGGAGAATGGAGCTGCCATGCTGTGAGAATGCCTAGGAGAGGCACCCATGGGGAAGATTGAGGGACCTGAAAGAGCTGATAGCAGCCCCTAGGTCTCAGCCAGCAAGAGTGAGAGGACCTTGGTCCTATAGCCACTAGGAACTGAATTCTGCCCACACTTATGTGAGCCTGGGAGAGGAAAACATGATGCAGAAAGGAACGCAGTCTGGCTGAAATTTAAGTAACTACCTTCTGAAAGCTAAGGAGAGGACCCAGTTACATCTGCCTAGCCTTCTGAACCACAGACACTTTGAGAGAATAAATCAGTGTGGTTTAAACTGCTAAGATTATGATGACTTGTTACATAGCAATATATAATGAATATGCACCCATATTCTGATTTTTCACTCAACGTAGATTAGTAGCCAGTTGTTATTGGAGATGCTTTTCATAGATGTTAACAGTTTTATTTCCATGGTTCCTGAAAGCCATACTTTAATTATACCTGCCAATCAAAAATATGCCTGTAGCCATACCAGTGTGGCCTATGATCCTATCATACTTCAGAAGCTAATCAGGGTTGAACCTGGTTAGTACTTGGATGGGAGACTGCCTGGGAGCACCAGATGCTGCAGGCTTGGGAGAAGGACCCAGCAACCCACTTCCCCCAAACAATCAGCCATTGAAACACCCTATGGGTAGCAGAGAACACTAACAATACTGTTTTTCCTGTTGTACGTAGAGGTTGCTATAAGTTGGACACTGACTTGATGGCACCTAACAACAACAGTTAAAAATATACTTTGAACCTATGATTTCCTATCTGTAGTTAAATTGCATATTCAACATTTGTGATAAAGCCCTTGATGTTACACTTAAGATTTGCTCAATATGTTGAGGGAGCCGTGCCAACTTTTACAGTGTAATGAAACAGGCACAAAGGTGAACTGTATATATACGAAGTGAAAAATCACACGACAGGTCTTTAGGGGGAGGTGGCTTAGAAGGAAGAGAGATTACTTTAAAAGCAGATCCAAGTTTAGCTTTTCTAAACACAGTATTTCAAGTTTGAATAAAACAAATATAACAGATTATGACCAGAATAAAATTACTGGATATAGATGGAGTAAAAAGAAAATACTTTCTTGTCATCAACAAAAACAAACATTGGCTAGATTTTTGGAAAAAACGAACACTTATACACTGCTAGTTGTAGTGTAAATTAGTCCAGCCACTATGGAAATTAGTATGGAGGTTCATATGCAAGCTAGATATATTTCTATAGACTAGAAAATGGTTAGAATAAATAAACTCACTGACAAAGATATGGTGATTTCATGTTCACTTAATAGTTTGCAGCAACATTAGATCCTGATTACCATCACTAATTAACTATTTTTCCAGTCCCATCCACCCACAATAAGAAAAATAAACTATTTCAACATTACTCTCTATATTTTCCCCCACATGTCTGTCAGCTTGTGCTGTGGGAGCCTGCATGATGCTGTGATGCTTAAAGCTATTTCACCAGTATTTCAGATACCAACAGAGCCACCCTTGGTGGACAGGTTTCAGCTGAGCTTTCAAACTAGGACAGAGTAGGAGAAGGACCTGGCATCCCATTTCTGAAACAATTAATTACTTAATGCCCTATGGATAGCAGAGAAGCACTATCAAATGTAGTGCCAAAAAATAGCTGGAAGCTATTCAAACAATGACTGAGGAAGAGTTCCTTCTTCAAAGTAGAGTCAATCTTAAAGAGGGAAATGGAGTAAAGCCCCTGAACTCTCCTTTTCCTGATGTGGCATAACTCAAAATGAGAAGAAACATTGTGTTTGCAACAATGGGATCAAACATAAAAAGACTGGGTGCGTGGCACAGTGCTGGGTAGTGCTTCATTCTGCTGAATTTAGGATTGTTATGAGTCAGATCCAACTCGATGGCACCTAAAAACAATACTTGGGTATTGGCCAGGACAGTCTTTACGTTAAAGCATACTGAGAATCATTTGTTACATACATCTAATGCTTACTAAATGTCAAGTTCAGTCCTAGATGCCAGGAATAAAATGATAAAAGATACAATCCCTACCCTGAGGAGTGTCGATTCCAATGGGGCCCCTTTAATATCCTTTTATGACCTCAGCACTACATATGAAGCCTTACTGGTAATCAAAACTAATGATACCAGGTTCCTTACACAAAGAAAATTGAGTCTTCTTGGGAAAAGAATGTTTGTCTTAATACTAATGCTAACTTGTGTGAAATGGATTATCCATGCCAATGGATTGCAGGTGGGAGGAAGAAGGGGGAGGAGGAGTAAGATGATTCAAGCTAAATCTGAAAGGCTGGGTGGCTTTTGTTTTTGTTATGTACTGTCAAATGAAATCTGACTCATAGCGATCCTATGTACAACAGAACAAAACACTCCTGACGCTGTGCCAATGCCTGGCACTATGTCAGTGCCTCTTTGCTGTTTATAGCTTTTGCTGATGGCTGATTGGATTGGGAGTGGGCTGCCAGGTCTTTTCCCTAATCTGTCTTAGTCTAGAAGCTCAGCTGAAACCTATCCACCATGGGCGACCCTGCTGATATCTAAAATACTGGTGGCATAACTTTCAGAATCACAGCAACACACAAGTCCTCACAACATGACAAGCTGACAAACACATGGGGGCCCTGCTTTCATATCTACTACTGAGGAACAAATACCCATATAGCTGGAAAAGCAGATTCTATGTTCCAGTGTCGCAGCCTTGAGTGTCACATCTGAAATAGTCATAATAAAGTTCTTACAATAATGTTTAGAGAAATGGGCTGGGCATTGTGGTGTATGCCTGTAATCCCAGTGGTTTGGGAGGCAGAGGCAGGAGGATCGCAAGTTTGAGACCAGAGGCAGTCAGAGTAATTTAGTGGAACCCTGTCTCAAAAAGTAAAAAAAGGTGGTCTGGAGGTGGCAGCTCTGTGGTACAGCACTTGCAAAGCATGCAAGCACAAGGCCCTGGGTTCAACCCCCAATACCACGCACACAAAAACAATGTTTAAAGAAATGGGCACAGTAGAGAATGTGACATATTGGCTTTATAATTCTAATGGAAAATGCATATTGATTTTAGATTTATGAGTTTTAAGTTAAAAAATATGAGACTTTAATTTAGGTCAAATAATTTCACTCCTCATTGATTGTATTTCCTGAGGGTATTAATAGATTATGAAATCTCTTAAAGGATATGTTTTGGTTAGCTTATAGAGATAAATAGACAATTTTTATAGATCAACTATTTCTAAAAGTCTGAGAATATAAGAAAATTGAATCTTTAATATATTAAGTGTACTGCCCTTCTGTCTCTTACCAGAATAATTTTCCATGATTCATGTTGGCTTTATTACATCTCCAACTATTTAAGGGGACAAAAAATCCCACCAGAGAACAAAGCTATAGGCCTTCTTTGACATAGAAAGTTAGTCTCAGAGCCTTATGTAAAAGGATTCTAAAAGGTACTTTCAAGCATTGAAGCTTCAAAATTGACTCTTAGAAAAAAAATAAAAATTGACTCTTGGGTTTGTGTTTCATAGCTGATAATGCTTTGCTGATGTTGTTGTATGCCCTCATTCCAATTCATAATGACTCTATCTACAAACGAATGAAACCCTACCCAGCACTGTGCCATGCACTTGATCTATTTATGTTGAGCCCAATGTTGCAACCACTATGTTTCTTCTCATTTTGAATATTACTTAGATAATGACAAATGGACAGAGTCAGAATTTTTTTTCTGGTATTTGGGGGTTAAACCCAGGGCCTAACACATACTCTATAAGTGCTCTAACACTGGGCTGCATCCTTAGCCAATTTTTTTTAATTTTGAGATAGAGTATTGCTAAATTATGCAGGCTGGCCTCAGACTCAGAATTGATCCTCCTATCTCTGCCTCCCCAGTTTCTGGGATCACAGAAGCATGTCACTGTGCATGGGTTTGTTATTTGATAAGATTAAGAAAATAGATTGGTTAGGTAGTCATTGTGATAGTAAGTATTAGAGAACAAATAGCTGATTGAAGATCATTAATTAAACCCCTTGCATCCTGGTTCAAAATTGTTCAAAATTGTTAGAGTGCTCCCATGACTGATAATCAGGAAGGGTGACTCAGAAGAAGCTTTTAAATTTATAAGGTGTTGTACCCAGAGATTCAACCCCAGAAAAATACTCCAAGACACAAACAGATTGGGAGCAGAAGGAAGCTTTAATAGACTGGCCAGTCAGCTGCCCCTAGTCCCGGGAGTGGACTTGGAGGGAACAGAAGCTCAGGTCTGGTAATCTCAGATTTTACAGGGCAGTTTGAGGGGTGGGGGAGTGTAGTGTAAGTTTCCATTTTCCAGAGCTCATCCCTTTACAGGAATTCCCTGAATCTGACCTTTTACAAGGTTATCTTGTGACACCACCTTTTTCTTAATCTAGCCCTTCAGCAGGCATAGCCATCTTGACACAGCTGCCCTTATCAGATTTTGTTGAAGGCTGGTTTTTCAGGACCCAGAGTGATTTTAAAGTGAACTTAGGCCTACTCTCACGAAAGTAAGATGTTCAAGTCTTTAATAAGAAACATTAATCCTATACCAGAGAGTTTATGAGATGACATTACTAGATGTGAAGTTATTTTTTCATATCATGGACAGGTTTAAAAGAACCTGAGATTTTCCTCCTTTTCTAAGTTCTTAAGGGATTTTGCTTGTTGAAATTGTAGTTTGATTAGGCACTTGAAAAGCTTAAGAGGAAAATGACACAAACTAAATTTATTCAATATAGATTAGAATGTTTCTCATATCCAAACACTAACCAGGCCCAACCCTGCTTAGCTTCTGAGATCTGACGGGATGGATGCCACAGTGGTATGGCTGCAGGCTAGTAAACAAATTAAGGCACTTATATTCAGCATACATGTTATCCTTCTTCATTCACTTTCCCACTATCTTTATTTCCGATTCATTCCCTAACTCAGTGCATATCAGTTTATAATGAGCGCTATCTCAATCCCCAATCCAAACCCTCTTCTGAAATATTACCAATGATGATCTCCTTGTGCTTGGTCTATTTTCAGTCCTTATCTTATTTGACTCCCACATGTCTGTCAGTTTGCTCACTGTGGGGGCTTGTGTGTTGCAATGAGGCTGAAAGCTATGCCACTGTTATCTCAGATAACAGCAGGGTCACCCATGGTGGACAAGTTTCAGCTGAGCTTCCAGACTAAGACAGAGACTATGCAAATGCATTTGACTATGTAGATCATAACAAATTATGAATAACACTTCGGAAAATGAGAATACCAGAGCACCTAATTGTATTCATGAGGAATCTGTATGTGAGCAAGGAGGCAGTTGTTTGAATAGAATAAGAAAACACAGCCTCGTTTAAAGTTGAGAAAGGTGTGCGTCAGGGCTGTATACTTTCACCCTATCTCTTCAGTTTATGTGCTGAGCAAATAATTCTGAGAAGCTGGACTTCATGAGGAAGAATGCAGCATCAGGATTGGAGGAAGACTCATTAACAACCTGCATTATGCAGATGACACAACCCTGCTTGCTGAAAGTGAAAAGGATTTAAAACATTTTCTGATGAAGATCAAAAGTCATAGCCTTCAATATGGGTTGCGATTAAACATCAACAAAACAAAAATCCTTACAAGTGAGTCAGTATGCAACTTCACAATAAATGGAGAAAAGATTGAGGTTGTCTAACATTTTGCTTTTCTTGGTTCTATAATCAACACCCACGGAACCAGCAGTCAAGAAACCAAAAAACGCAATGCTCCAGGAAAATCTGTGGCAAAAGATCTCTTTAGAGTATTGAAAAGTAAAGATGTCTCATTGAAGACAAAGGTGCATCTGATTCATGCCTTGGTATTTTCAGTAGCATCATATGGTTGTGAAAGCTGGGCATTGAACAAGGGTGATAGGAAAAGAATTGATGCTTTTGAATTATGGTGCTGGAGACATCTATTAAATATACCATGGACTGCCAAAAGAACCATCAGATCTGTCCTAGAAGAAGTGCAATTAGAGTGCTCCTTGGAAGCAAGAATGGCCAGACTGCGTCTTACACATTTCAGACATGTAGTAAAGAGAGATCAATCCCTGGAGAAAGACATCATGTTTGGGAGAGTGGCAGGTCTATGAAAAAAAGGAAAACCCTCCACCAGATGGATTGACACAGTGTCTGCAACAATGAGCTTAAACATAAATAAGATCATGTGCCTGGCACACAATTGGGAAGTATTTTGATCTGCTATATATAGGGTCACTAGTAGTTGGACTTGACTCTATGGCACCTAACAACAACAACAATCATATTTGAGCACTGCGAAGATTAATTTTACATGTCAACTTGACTGGGTAAAGGGATTCCTAGACAACTTGTTGTTGTTGTTAGGTGCCTTTGCACGGTATCTGACTCATAGAGAGCCTTATAGGGTTTTCAATGAATGATTGTTTTGAGATTATTCTGGGAATAGACTACCAGTTCCTTTTCACATTTTTGTGGCAATAGGGATTGAACCAAGGGCCACAGATAGTGCAGGGCAGCACTCTGCCAACTGTGCTAAACCTCAGCCTTTCCTAGAGTAGAGTCATATCCAACTCATATGACCCTCATAAGGTTTTTAATGGCTGATTGTTTCGGGATTGCTTCAGGAGTGAATTGCCAGGTCCTTCTCCCATCTTTGCAGTGCTGGGGATCAAACCCAAGGCCTCAGAGATTGCATAGCACCATTCTATCAACTGAGCTAAAAACCAGCCACTCCTAGACCACTGGGGATATATTATTTCTAGGGGTTTCTGAGAGGATACTTCTAGAGGAGATTAGCATTTGAATCACCACACTGAGTAAAGAAGAGAAACCCTTATGAGTGAGGCTGGCATCATCTAAGCCTCTGAGGACGCAAGTAGAATCAAAGGGTAGAGGAAGGACACACTCCCTCTTGAACCAAGACACCCATCTTCTGCTCTCAGGTGTTAAGTTCCTGGTTCTCTGCCTCTGTACTCACTCTACTTTACACTATTGACTTTCCTGGTTTCCTGGCTTCTAGGTGGAATGTTATGGGAATTCTCAGCCTCTGTAGTCGCATGAGCCAATTCCCATAATAAATCTCATCTACAGTCGTATGTTCTTAATATCAGGACTATTTTCTGAGAAATTCATTATCAGCTTATTTCATCATTGCCCAAACAAAAAAAGTGTGCATATACAAACTACGATGGCTATGATGTCAGCAGGAACTACAGAGGCACCTTGGTACTCAAAGTACTCCATGCTCAAAAATTGGGGGCCCTTTCCAATATTTTCAAGAGAATTCTTATTTGATGCTCAATCACTTGCTCAGCACTTGTCTATCATGCTAAACCTTTATGAGATGCCAGGCCTACCCACTACCCTCCTGGGGAAAACAAAGGCCAAAAATATCATTTTGTGTGTTGATTTCAAGCAGTAAAGGCCTGTCCTGATGTGTTCATGACCTACCTTTCTTTTTTCTTTCTTTCTTTCTTTCTTTCTTTCTTTTTTTTTCACATATGTACCATATGGTCACTAGGTGCCATACAGTCATTGTGTACCATATGATCATTGTGGCACCCCAGAAACTTTCTAGCACTAAAAGTGAAGAGGAAAATAAGAATAACAATTGAATTTTAAAAAGAACTTACTGCAAAGTACACAAATGGAATAAATGTGTCTGAATTAGCCATTCAGTTTTGGACAGAACCAATGAATACATTTACATCATTTCTTATGGAGAAAACATGCTCAACACTCAGATTGATGAGCACTGGAACAGCCTTCCAGAAGAGATTGCAGTGGAGTGCCAATGTAATGCTATATACAAGAGGATACAATGGGGGAGCATATGCACATATAGTCATTTACTCTTATGCTTGCTCTCTTTCTCTGTCTCTGTCTCTGTCTCTGTCTCTCTGTCTGTCTCTCTGTCTCTGTCTCTCTCTCTCTCTCTCTCTCTCTCTCTCTCATTCTCTCTCTCCTCTCTCTCCTAGTTTTGCTTCTCTACAGAATACTGACCAATACAATATCCATGATATTTAATCCTAACTATTCCTATCTTCTTGATATAGGAAGAAGTACCCGGCAGCCTACTCCCAAAATAATCAGCCATTGAAAGCCCTATGAGAAGCAGAGGAATACTTTCAAATGTAATGGTGGAAAATGAGACACCCCCCCCCCAGGCTAGAAGACATTCAAGAAATGACTGGGGAAGAGTTACCTCCTCAAAGTAGAGTCGACCTTAATGCTGGGAATGGAGTAAAGACACTGGGACCTCCATTTGCTGATGTGGCATGACTGAAAGTGAGAAGAAACACAGTGGCTACAACAATGGGCTCAAACATAAAAAGATCATGTGCATGGCATGGTGCATGGTAATGTTTTGTTCTGTTGTACATAGGGTCACTATGAGTTGGACCCAACCTGAAAGCACCTACCAACAACAACAAAAATCTTAATCTTCTTGACATTTTTGTCTTCCTGGGCATGCAGTCCACCATCTTCCTTTGTCTGTGTACTCAACTTTTCCTCATATTCAAGGCTGAGTTTCAACTTTTATTTCTTGTAAAGAATTTCAGAACATTCCACATCACACTCATCTTTCCTTTCTTGGAAGTATTGTAGCTCCTACATTTCATGTCATATTATATTAATCCTTAATTATTTTTTGTTACTGTTTGTGACAGAACTTAAAAGAAGGTTAATTAGATTGTAAACATCTTATCATTAGGTCTCCTAAGCTAGTTTTTTAAATCATACCCTAAAATGACTTTCTTGTGATGCTGTTATTATTTGTAGGTTTTCAGAGCATTCCTCAGAGTAGAAATGTTATATCCAAAATTTAAACTTTTCCCATGGTCAATTCCTACTCAATCTTCAAAATTAGTTCCTGTATCATTTCCTCAGTGAAGCTTTGCCTAATACCATTTCTTTTAAATCATTGATTACCTTCTCTTACCTAGTCTATTTGGACTGCTATATGAAAACAAAGACTAGGTAACTTATAAACAAAATCTATTTACTTAATGCCCTTCTGGAGGCAGGGAAATTCAAGATGAAGGTGGTGGCTTATAGTGTGACTTATTAGGGTCCATTTCCTGGTTTATAAACAGATGTCTTTTCATTATTTATTCACTATTAAGTTGGCAGGCTAGTAGCTTATTTTCATTAGCATCATGCACTTCTTGTTGTTAGGTGCTGTGGAGTCAGTATCTGATTCCTAGTGGCCCTACATTTAATCCTCTGATGTGTCAGTTTAAGAATCATATATTGCTTAAGTTTATTTTTATCTTGAATGGTCTTGACTTCTCCATTTATTCTTAAAGATAATTTTGCCAGATAAAACATTCTGGATTGACAGTTATTTACTTTTAAAGCCTGAAAAAATCTCATTCCATGCTTTTCTAGCTTTTAAGGTTTCTCTTGAAAAGTTTGATGCTATTCTGATAGGTTTACCTTTAAAGATAAGCTGGTATTTTTCCTTGCAGCCTTTAGAATAATTTCTTTCCTTTGTAATTTTACCAACTCTAATATAATGGGCCAAGAGGAGATTCTGCTCTGATCAAGTTTACATAGAGTTCTCAATGTCACTATTTGGATATTTATCTCTTGGTTTAGTTTTGAAAAAATTTCTGTGAATATTTCATTGAAGAGATTATCAAAGCTTTTAGTTGTTATCTCATCCCCTTCTTGAATACCATGAATTCCTAAATTTTGTTTCTACATCTTACCCCACAAGCCTTGAAGATTGTGGTCATATTGCTGAATTTTTCTTTCCTTATTAGTACCACAGCAAATTAGTGCTTTGACTTGGTCTTCTGCCCCTGGTATTCTATCTTCTGCTTGGCCTAATCTATTCTTCTTACTATTGACTATGGATTTTATTTGATTTATAGCCTGTTACATCTGTAGGATTTTTTTAAGTTTTAATTTCTATGGTAAATTTTCCTTCTAAATTAGCTACCTTCTTGTCTAAAGCTTGTATTTCTTCTTTAAGATCACCAATCATTTTTATGAATAGGGATTTAAACTCTTTGCCTGAAATGAGGAATTTCTAATTGTTTAAATTCAGATTCTAAAGGTGTTATAATCACTTTCAGATGGTGCATCCTCTTGGTGTTTCATTTTCTGTGTGCTTCTGAGCTGAGACTTGGGCATCTGCTGGCTTGTGCACCTAAAACCCTTCAAGGTGCTTGAGCTAAATACTAGGCTAAATACCTATGTGATAAAATGCACAGGGGGGAGATAAATTCAAACAGTTAGGAAAAAAGAGAGGAGAGAATGAATAAGGAAAAAGGAGGAAAGAGAGAAGACAGAGGGAGGACAAAACAATGAAAGAAAAGGACAGACAAAAGAGCAAAGGAAAACCAGGAAAAAAAACCCCTCCTTTCCAGTCCCTGGGAAACCAGTTGGTCTGATGAAAATATGCCCTCACAGACTCTTTAGAGGGCTGTGAGATCACCTTAGCTTAAAGTCATCAAGCCTTCAGGCTAACAGGGTCTTGTGCCTGCCACATAGATTGTGCTCCAAAATCTGCCCTTATTTTAGTTAGGTTTGAGATTTCCTCAGTGCAGTTCCACAACTCAGTTGATTCTCTTGGCCTTTAAGTGATAAGTGTGACTGAAAGGCCCACCTAGGCACCATGTCTCCTTATACTTCCAATTCTTGTGTTGGGCACATGTGAAGGTGCTTGTAATGAACTCATGTCCCACAATTGTCAGTGTATTTGGGAGTATTTTGAGGGAATTAATGGCAATATGTCTTTTACTCTAATAATTTTTAATTTAAATTCTCACCATTGTTTTTTTATCACACCTCATTGTCAGTTTTCTTTGTTATATGTGTGGTGTTCGTACACATGTATATTCATAATGTGTATATGTGTATATTATATATTTATATGCCTATACATATATGCTAGTATATGCATATATAAAACTTTTGTCAAATTTATATTTGTCACTAAAGGAGAGAACCATATTTCTCTACTCAGTTGTTCTGTTGCCAAATGTGTGGGTTTTCCACAAATCACAATTTTCCCGCTCTTTGTGGACACCAACTAGATATCCTATAATTTAACCCCACTCTGACACTAGCCAGGGTAATATATACCCAAGAGCTCAGTCCCACAATTGTGCTCTTCACTTAAGATGCTAATTGTAAGGCATAGGTCTCCAGGTTTCCACACTTCTAGCCGACTTGGCTACAAATCAGGGGTTTCTACAGTCCTCTCACCTATTCAAGGCAGATTCTTCTGATTCTTCAAGGATATCTCCTGTGTTGTTTGTAATTGGTGTTAGTAGTAGAGTCCATGTGTCCTTCTTGCCTTTACAGTCTCTCCAGGGTTGATTCTGGGTGACAGAACCAGTAGCTTGTGCCAATTTGACATATGGAAAAGTATAGTTTAAACTTAATGAGGTCAAAACCCATTTACTGACATATAATTCTTGAATGATCAGAGTAATTCTTTTTATTTAAGTGAACTTTTTTATTCTTCTCTCTTTGACCTAGGAAATAATTCATTTATGAAACACTGAAAACCAGTGAAGCTTATGGTTTAGAAAAAAAGCTGTTCACCAGCCTGTGAAATACTCCATCCTCTCTGTTTCTTGTTTTTATGGGGACAAATGTAGATTTTTAAAAAGTCACTATAGCTTTCATTACATACTAGACAGATAATCAGAAAACTAGGCTGAATATCTACTGCTGTGACTTTTTATCTGTTTAACTTTTAATAGAACTCTTAAACTTCTACAATTAGAATGCCCTAATATTTGAAAGGCCTGCAGCTGTAGCCCTGTGGCATCTGATCCCATCAGATCTCAGAAGCTAAGCAGGGTGGGGCCTGGTTAGTACCTAGATGGAAGACCGCCTGGGAACACCAGGTGCTGTAGGCTTGGGAGAAGGACCTGGCAACCCCCTCCCAAAAATCAATCTGCCATTGAAAACCCTATGAACAGCAGAGAAGCACTGACAATAGTGTTTCCCCTGTTGTACAGAGGGTCACTATGAGTTGGACACCAACTCGACGGCACCTAACAACAACAACAACAACAATATTTGAAAGAGAGGTCTCTTTCTGCTCTATAATTTTGTAGCTATCATTATGTGGAATTTTTAATAATTTACTTAAGATACATTCTTTAAAAAGTCTTTACAGAGTGAAATCCTTGTCTATCATTGATAAAAAGTCTTATAAAATTATTATGTCTTCTAAAATTAAAGATATATAGTGCATGATACTATGTCTGTAGCTGTACCACTGTGTCATCCAATCCATTCTGATCTCAGAAGCTAAGCAGGGTTAGGCCTGGTTAGTACTGGGATGGGAGACTATCTGAGAACACCAGGTGCTGTAGGCTTGGGAGAAGAATCCGACAACCCACTCCCAAAAAACAATCAATCGGCCACTGAAAGCCCTATAAATAACAGAGAACCACTAACAATAGTGTTTTGCCTGATATAAACACTAGAATACACACTAGAATAAAACCTCTGATAATCAACTTACACTTAAATAATAGAGTCAACAAACAACAGTGTTATACAAAGCAATCATTCCTACCCAATAATAACTCATTGTCAATGGCTCCAATTATTTTAAAAATAAAATCTAGATTAAACAATTGGGCAAAGAAGAAAAGACAAAAATTTACTGTCTTCAAGAGATCCAGCTCCTTCATAAAGGATTTGTATCACCTGAAAATTAGAGGATTGAGTATAATCTATTAAGCATGGTGAAACTAGAAAAGAGTAGATGTTGCTATACTGATATCTGAGAAAGTTGGCTTCAGCCTCAAATTAATTGAATGTGACAAAGAAAGGCACTATATATTAATAAAGAGAACAATTTGCTATGGTGATATGTGGTTGTTGTTAGGTGCTGTGGAGTTGGTATCCAACTTATAATGATTGTAAATATCTATACACTGAATACTTTTGCATCTAATTTTATAAAACAAATGTTACTGGTAATAAAGGACTTCATAGGTCCAGATTCAATAAATATTGGGAATTTTAATATCCTACTTTCAGCAAGAGATAGATCATCTAAACAAAACAATTAACAAAGGAACTCTGAACTTAAATAGCAGCGTAGACTAACTGAACCTAAATGACATTGATAGAATATTTAACCCAGTAAATACAGAATACACATACTTTTCAGCACCATATTGAATTTTCCAGAAAATTGACCACATTTTAGTGCATAAATTTAGTCTCAACAAATAAAAAAATAAATTATTCCTGTATGCTATCAGACCATAATGCAAAAAATAGAGATTAACTGCAATAGAAGCTTCAATAATTTCACAAAAATATGGAAATTAAACAATACACTCTTGAATGACAAATAGGCCATTGAATAAACCAAAAAGCACATTAAAATTTATTGAATTTAATTAAAGTAAAGATACTACCTGTGGGATATAATAAAACCAATTCTACATGGGAAATTTATAGCTATGAGTGCTCATATTAAAAATTAGAGAAACTCCAAATAAATAATTTCATGACCCACCTCAAGGCCTTAGAAAAACATCAACAACTCAATCCAAAATGAGTACAGTAAGAGAAATGATAAAAAATAAGGAAAAAATAATGAATTGGAAATGAAAAATACAAAGAATTAATGAATTGAAGGGTTTGTTGTTTGAAAACATAAAGAAGATTGGCAAAACCTTAGCTAATTTAACCACAAAAAGAAATGACACAAATTAATAAAAATATAGATGAAATAAATGAAATAAAGAGGAGGATTAGGTACTCTTTTGAAAAAATTATACTCCCAAAAATGGAAAACATAAAAAAATCAATAAATTTCTCAACACTTATAATTTACCAAAATTAAATCAGAAGGATGTAAACAACTTAAACAGATTTATAACAAATAATGAGATTGAGGCAGCAATAAAGAATCTTCCGAGAAAGAAAAGCCCAGGTCTGAACAGATTTATAGCCAAATTTTATCAAATTTTTAAAGCAGAATTTATTCCTGTCCTCATTAAACTATTCCACAAAGTAGAAAAGGATGAATTTCTTCCAAACTCATTCTACTAAGCCAGTATTATTTTGATATCAAAACCAGATAAAGATGCAGCAAAAAACTATAGATCAATTTCTTTGGTGAACATAAATGCAAAAATTCTCAACAAAATACTTCCAAACACAATACTAAACATATTAACAAAAGATTATACATTGTGATAAGGTGGGCTTCATTCCACAGATGCAAGGCTATTTCAACATATGTAAATCAGTAAATGTATTACAACACATTATTAGACTTAAAGATAACCACCATATGATGATTTCAATAGATGCATAAAAAGCCTTAGACAAAGTTCAACATTTCATGATGAAAGTCTTGAAGAAACTGGGAATAGAGGGAATATTTCTTAATGTTATAAAGGCAATATATGACAAACTTATAGTCAATATTGTATTAAATGGAGAAAAACTAAAAGTGTTACCCCTAAAATCTGAAATAAGACAAGGATCCCACTCTTGCCACTCTTACCTAATATCATGGTCAAAGTCTTAGCTAGAGCAATAAGGCACGAGAAAAAAAATAAAAGGGATTAAATTCAGGAACAAAGAAGTTAAATTATCTTAATTTCCAGACAACTCATACTATATTTAAAATAACCTAAAGTCTCAGAATACTTTTAGATTAAATAAGTTCCTTCAGCAATGTAGCTGTATGTAAAAGCAACATAGAAAACTTAGTAATATTCTTATATACCAATAACAAACAGGAGGAGTAAGAAATTAAGACAATAATTCCATTTACAACAGTCCTTCAAAAATGAAATATCTAGGAATTAATCTAACTAAAGACCTCAAAGATCTCTATCAAAATTTTAAAATAATAAAAAAGGAAATTGAAGAAGATACGAGAAAATGGTTGGAATCCCCCTTGCTCTAGATTGGGAGAATCAACAGTGTTAAAATGGCTATACTACCAAAAGCACTCTACACATTCAATGAGATTCTTATCAAAATCCCAGTAAAGTACTTCATAGAAATTGATAAAACTATCCAAAAATTTATTTGGGAACCTAAAAGACCTCAAATAGCCAAAATAATTTTAGCCAGCAAAAAAGTGCAGAATGCATCACAATACTTGATTTTAAATTGTTATTACAGGGTCATAGAAATGAAAACATTATGGTGATGGCACAGGAAGAGATATGAAAATCAATGGAAGAGAATAGAGGACCCAGATATAGGCTCACATTGCTATAATCTGTTGATCTTAAACAAAGCTGCCAAAGACATACAATGGAAAAAAGTCTTTCTAATAAATTGTGCTGGGAAAACTGGATGTCCACATGTAGAAGAATGGAAATTGTCCCATAATTTTCACTCTGTACAAAATTAACTTAAAATGGATAAAAGATCTCAATTCAAAACTGGAAACTGTGAAATTATTAGAAGAAAAAATAGGTAGTATACTTCAATATAATGGTGTAGGAATGCTCTTTCTCAACAGAACATCAGTAGCCCAGGAATTGATAAATGGGACCATATGAAACTTAAAAAACTTCTTTACTGCAAAGAATACAGTTAATGGATTAAGGACTAAGCCTATAGAGTGGGGAAAATTCTTTGTAATCTATACATCTGATAGAGGACTAATATTGAGGATATACAAGGAATTTTAAAGCTAAACATCAAAAAACAAATGATCTGATTAATAAATGGGCAATGGAACTGAATGGACAGTTTTCAAAGGAAGAGATACAAATGACGTGTGTGTGTGTGTGTGTGTGTGTGTGTGTGTGTGTGTGTGTGTATGACAAACTGTTCAACTTCTTCAGCTATTGGGAAAATAAATGCAAATGAAAACTGCACTCATATATCATCTTATTCTAGTTAGAATGCAAACATCAGAAACACAAAAAACAAGCACTGACAAAGATGTCAGGGAAAGTGACACTTTTACACTACTTGAGACTGTAAACTAGTACAACCACTTTGGAAAACAGCATGGAGTTTCCTCAGATAACTAAAAATTGAACTACCATTTGATCCAGCTATTTCACTTTTATATATGCTAAGGAAGCTAAATCATTATACAACAGGAACACTTGCACTTTTAGGCTCATTGCAGCAGGGTTCACAAACACCAGATTATGGAATCAGTATAGATACCCCTCAACACAGAAATGGATTTTTTTAAAATGTGGTATATACACCATGGAATACTACTTGGTCATAAAGAAAAAGGAAATTTCAACATTCACAGCTAAATGGATATACCTGGAAATCATCATCATCTTACATGAATTAACAGAGTCCACAAAAAAAGAAGTACTGCATGTTTTCACTTATACGTGGAAGTCAGAAGTGAAGCTTATCTTCTTTCCTTTTTAGTTGGTCTGCTAAAAAAGAAATAAATAAAGAACTAAAGATAAATAAATCATATTTAAAAAGCAAAATAATTTAGTAAAAAAAAGAAGTAGGAAAAGTAGAGAAGTAGGAGTAAACAGAAAGATAATACCCCTAATATATGAAAAGTAATAGAGACATTGACTCACAAATAATGTTCCAGGGCCATTAATGAAGGTAATTTTTCCTTTGAATTATTTAATTAGAACTGTAAAGTATAAGCTTACACTTATTCAGGTCTTTAAAATTATAAAATCATATATTTCAACTTAGTTTTAACTGTTTAATTATTATCAGCTTCTAACTTACATTTTCTCAATAAGTTAGAAATAGGCAATATTTTAATGTCCTTGTTTGTTCATTACTGGGAACATTTGAT
>VMDO01029445.1:0-22624 GCA_007922755.1 Pedetes capensis | reverse complement strand
AAACTGCCTTTGCTGTATCCCATATGTTTTGGTATGATGTGTTTTCATCATCATTTGATTGTAGGAATTTTTTAAATTCCAATTTGATTTCATCAACAATCCATGGGTCATTCAGCAGTGTATTATTCAGTCTCCATGAGTTTGTAAAGTTTCTGGAATTATTCTTGCTCTTGAGCTCCAATTTTATCCCATTGTGATCTGATAAGGGATAGGGGATAATTTCTACTTTTTTGTATTTGTTGAGGGAGTTCTTATGGACTAGCATATGATCTATCATAGAAAACGTTCCATGTCGAGCTGAAAAGAATGTGTATTCCTCATCATGTGGATGAAATATTCTGTATATATCTGTGAGATCCAACTGGTTTAGGGTGGAGATTAGATTTAATGTTTCTCTGTTGATTTTTCGTTTTGATGACCTTTCTCTTGATAAAAGTGGGGTAGTGAAGTCTCCCATGACTATTGATTCTGGTCCAATACGGTTCTTTATATTCCATAAAGTTTGTCTTATAAAGCTAGGTGCCCCTATGTTTGGGGCATAAATATTAAGGAGTGTTACTGATTCTTGATCAATTGCCAGGAACACTTCTTAAAGTAAAATTTAGAACACAATTTCAAATGTTATTTGAAAACTCCTTAAACAATGTGAAATATTTTTATATATGAATATGCCTCCTTGGACAGTACCCAATGGATACTAAAATTTCTCAACCTCCCATTTCTAAATAAGGTTAAAGACAAAATCTTCCAGTAAACACAAATGTAATTTTGTTTCACCTTTAATTTTAAAGTGAATATT
Source organism: Pedetes capensis (assembly GCA_007922755.1). NCBI lineage: Eukaryota > Metazoa > Chordata > Mammalia > Rodentia > Pedetidae > Pedetes > Pedetes capensis. Next base: position 21,825 of record VMDO01029445.1, on the reverse strand, counting down.
ATTATTAGGATGTTGGCAATGAAAATAAATTGAGAGCACTCCATAAAAGTTCTTATCATAGAAATATATATTTGACCCCACTTCTCATTCATAGTCACTCTCCCTACATATAAACAATAATACCAAGAATGCAAACATGAATATTTACCTTTTAAACCTCAAACACTATTAATAGTTAAGGTTGTTGTTAGGTGCCATTGAGTCAGGACTGATTCATAGTGACCCTATATATAAGAGAATGAAACACTCCCTGATTCTATCCCAGGCATAAGATCTTTTTTACGTTTAAGCCCATTGTTGCAGACATTGTGTCAATCCATCTAATGGAGGGTTTTCCTCTTTTTTATTGACCTGCCACTCTCCCAAACATGATGTCCTTCTCCAGGGGACTGGTCCCTCCTGACATGTCCAAAACACATAAGACACAGTCTAGCCATCCTTGCTTCCAAGTAGCACTAAGCTGCATGTCTTTTACAACAGATCTGTTGGTTCTTTTGGCAGTCCATGGGATATGCAATATTCATCTCCAGCACCATAATTCTAAAGCATCAATTCTTCTCCTGTCTTCCTTACTCAATGTTCAGCTTTCACAACGATATGATGCAACTGAAAATACCATGGTATGAATCAGGTGCACCTTTGTCTTCAATGTGACATCTTTACTTTTCAACACTTTAAAGAGATCTTTTGCAACGCCTTTTCCCAATGCAATACATCTTTTGATTTCTTGACTGCTGCTTTCATGGGTGTTGACTGTAGAACCAAGTAAAACAAAATCTTGGACAATCTCAATCTTTTCTCTATCATGAAGTTGCTTATGGATTCAGTTGTAAGGATTTTTGTTTTCTTGTTGAGGCACAATCCATACTGAAGGCTGTGTTCTTTGATCTTCATCAGTAAATGTTTCAAATCCTGTTCAGTTTCAGCAAGCAGAGTTGTGTCAACTGTGTAATGCAGATTGTTAATGAGTCTTCCTCTAATCCTGATGTTGCGTTCTTCTTCAGAAAGTCCAGGTTATTGGATTATTTGCTTGGCATAGAGATTGAAGAGGTACAGGGAAAGGATATAGCCCTCACACACCTTTCCTGACATTAAACCAAGCAGTGTTTCCTAGTTCTGTTTGAATGACTGCCTCCTGGTCCATGTACAGATTCCTCATGAGTACAATTAAGTGCTCTGGTATTCCCATTCTTCACAATGTTATACATAATTTTTCATGATTCACACAGTCAAATGCCTTTACTTAATCAATAAAACACACAGAGACCACCTTTCTGTTATTCTCTGCTTTCAGCTAATATGCATGTGACATCAGCAATGATGTCCCTGGTTCCTTGCCCTCTTCTGAATCCGGCCTGGTTTTCTGGCAGTTCCCTGTCTATAAACTGCTGCAGTTGCTTTTGATCTTTAGCAGAATTTTGCTTGTTTGTGATATTAATACTGTTCTATAGTTTCCCCATTCATTTGGATCCTCTTTATTGGGAAATGGCACAAATATGGACCTCTTGTAGTCAGTTGGTCAGGTAACCTTTCCAAATCTCTTGGCATAAACCTCCCAGTGCTGCATCTGTTTGCTGAAACATCTCTACTGGTATTCCATGAAAAAAACAACATTGTAATCAGCAGACATTTAAAACTTGAGAGAAAATACTTACTGTCACCTTACTGACAAAATCCTATTTTAATTGAAAGGAAATGTGCTTCTGTCCCATCAACTAACCATACTGCAGGATTTTAACACACCTAATATTAGAGCATAACTACCCTCAATTGTCTGAAATCATCTCCTACCATCTCCCCCTCACTCTATCCACATTGGCCCCTTGTGCCTTGCCATTCCTAGAAAGCTCCAAGCAAAAACTCCCCTCACAGTCCTTCTCTTTGCCCAGACCACTCTTTCCTGGACTTCATGCCTCTGCTTAAATGCCCCCTTATCTAGGAGGCCTTATTAGCTCACCTTCTACAAATTAGTAATACCTACCCAACCACCACTCTCTATGGACCTGTTTCACCCTATAACATTTTATCACCATTTTTGTTTATTACCTCTTCTTCATTTCCTTAAATACAGATAGATCTAGGAGGGCAAGATTTTGTTTTATATCTCCAATTCCTAGAATATCTAGCACATTACCAATTTTCAAAACATATTAGTAAAATGAATAAATCAACAAATGAGCAATAATGATTTCCATTCATTTGTATGGCTGAAATATGGACTTGTTAAACTTTATACTTCACAAAATTCATAAAGCCTATAACTAGCACGATCACACACAAATCTCCTTTGTTATAGTTAAATAGTTACATTTGGGTCAGGCTCTCATTCCACATCCAACTGGCTGTGGCTGGAGTCGCAAAAAGGAGCATGGGGACATACCCACAAAAACTGTTGGCTGCAAACACCCCTGGAAAGCAACAGAAAAACAGCAGACATGGTGCTTAGCTAGTCTAGTCTACAGTTTACTTATGCATTTTATTTATTTATTTATTTATTTATTTGCAATATGAGGGGTTGAACTCAGGGCCTCACATATGGTGTGCAAGTGCTCTACCACTAAGCTGCACCCCAAGCCCCTTTTTTATTTTTTTATTTTGAGACAGAGTCTCGCTAAATTACATCTGGTCTGGAACTCGCAATCCTCCTGCCTCTGCCTCCCAAGTGGCTGGGATTAAAGGCGTGTACCATAGCACCCAGCTCTATATATTTTGTCTCTCAATAAAATTTATCTTTCATGGGAGAAGAAAACTCCTCCCTAGAAATTCTGTCTCTCACTAACAATACCGTGTATCATGCCACTTCCAAAGATATAGAAAACAAAACTATAATGAATGCCAATCACTGTGGGAAGAACATCTAAATGAGGGTATTACAGGTACCAACCCTCCCTGCAAACATTCGAGAGTTCATTCCAGACCATAACACATGGAAGAAGGAAATGGACCACTCATTCAGTAAGCATGTACTATAGAGAAGATACTTCATGAAGTAATTCAATTCAAACTGCAGAAGGGGAATGTTTGTGCATGTCTCTGTATGTTTGTGTTGGGAAGAGTGTCTGTACCATATCCTTCAAAAAAGAAAACCAGAATTGGATTTCAAAGATGATATTATTTAACAAGTGTAAAATATCATCTCAATAACTGTTTCAAAATTGCTTCAACTAAGTATTATCAGTAAATATTTGTCACATAATGTTACATTTATTGTTATTATTAGATTGTTGCTGTTAGGTGCTGTCTAGTAGGTGTCGACTCATAGCTACCCTATGTACAACAGACAAAACACTATTGTCAGTGCTTCTCTGCTATTCATAGGGTTCTCAATTGCCAATTGTTTTTTGAGAGTGGGTTGCCGGGTCTGTCTCTCAAGCCTACAGCACCTGGTGCTCCCAGACGTTCTCCCACCCAAGTACTAACCAGCCCCGACCTTGCCTAGCTTCCGAGATCTGATGGGATCCAAAGCCATAGTGTTACGGCTGTAGGCTATTATTAGATAACCTTAACCAAATAGTTACCACGTGTCAGGCATTGTCCTAAGAACATCATAGGTGTTAATTTATGAATAATCCAATGAGGTTTACACTATTTTTACTCCTATTTAACAGGTCAGGAAACAAGGGTATAGCTAACTAATTCATAGCGGTCCAAATATACAGCTAGTAAATTTTTGAGCCAGGTCTTTCTCCCCCTCTGTCTCTCTCTTGCTCTTGTACCCCAGGCACACATCTCCTTCCCCCAATTACCTTCTAGCACATCACCTTACTAATTACATTGTTTAAGAGAGAAAGAAGAGGGGGAGAGGAAGATTACACACACATGGATAGCTGTCCCTAGTAAAGACTGGCTACAGCCACACCACTGTGGCATCTAATTGCGTCAAATCGATTGCGTCAAATCTCAGAAGCTAAGCAGGGTCGGGTCTGGTTAGTACTTGGATGGGAGACTGCCTGGGAACACCAAGTGCTGTAGGCTTGGGAGAAGGACCCAGCAACCCATCCCCCCCTCCAAAAAAAACCAATCCACTATTGAAAACCCTATAAATAGCAGAGAAGCACTGATAATAGTGTTTCGTCTGTTGTACATAGGGTCATCATGAGTTGGACACCGACTGGACGGCACCTAACAACAACAAGAAGTAAAGACTGTCATCCATTCCTACAAATTAAGAATATAATAGTTAAAGAATTGTCATTATTCACTTTCACTAATTTCACATCATATGCCTAACCATTTACTAGCTAAATAATTTAAGGGTAGCAATTTGTTCTGTTGAACATGTCCTCAGACCCAACTCAACAGCACCTAACAACAACTTAAGGCAGGCTTGTCAACCCTGTGGCCCATGGGCCACATGCAGCCCAGGACAGCTAGTAATGAGGCCCCACAAAAATCTTTTAACATCATGTATTTTTGAGCATTTATTTTCTTCATGACCCCCCCTTTGATACATATGTGTGTGTGTGTGTGTGTGTGTGTGTGTGTGTGTGTGTGTGCATATATATATATATATATATATATATATATATATATGATTGGGATTTAGCTCAGTTGGTAGAACGCTGGGCTGCAGTCTCTGAGGGCCCGAGTTCAATTCCCAGCACTGCAAAAATGGGAGAAGGACCTGGCAATCCACTCCCAAAACAGTCAGCCATTGAAAACCCTCTGAGGGTCGCTATGAGTCAGATACCAACTCAACAGCACTTAACAACAACAACAACAAATAAATATATTATATGCATTATATAATATATATATATATGCATTAACTATACCATACAATTTATGTGCAGCCCAAGACAATTCTTCTTTACTTGATGTGGCTTGGGAAGCCAAAAGGTTAGATACTCCTGATTTAGAGCATATTGCTTAACTTCTCTGCCCCTCAGTTTCTTCATTATAAATCAGAGATTCAAAATCATGGTATTTCCCCATGGAGACATTATAGGGATTAAATAATCAAATATGTATAAAATATGTAAAATAAGACCTAGACAATAACAAGTGCTCAATAAATGCTAGCATATTTTAATCATTATCATCAATTAACACAAGAAAAAAGGAGACCCAAATGAGCCAGAATAGTCAAACCTTACAAAGACCAGCTGGTATAAGGGACAGTTCAGGCTTTAGGGATGACAAGAAACAAAAAGAGTGTACAAAAAGAATACAGACCAAAGACTTCAGGGGTCAAAGCTGGTATTTTGGACCATAAGCTCAGCTGTATTCACTGGGTCTACTTATATATAGGTTGGATGCCAGTCAGAGGAACAGAGCAAGAGTTTAACAGATAATTAGAAAAAACAGAGCAGTAATGTATCAAATGTAGGATTTAAAATTTTCCCTGGGCAAGGTGCCACCATGAAGAGAAGGAACCAGACTAAGAGGGGATAAGCCATTCATGAAATTTGGAGACACTCTTATCTGCTAAATACCAAAGTATTACTCTAAGAACTAGACACCAAATAACTAGAATCTTCTAAAATGATAGAGGCACATGTAAACAAAACAAAAATGCCTACTATAAAAAGATCAAAAGAAATATTTGTATGATATTTGAATGTTAGTAGCACAGAAGATACTGCAGGGGAACAGGCAAAATCATGAAAATTATATCAGTAACACTGATTATATTTATATAGACTTCTTTCTCCACAACATCTCTAAGAAATCCTACATAAGGGGTAAAATAGTTGTTTTCCAAAAGGTATTTGTCTTCTAGTACCTTTTCTCAAGAAGAAAAATACTTTGGGGACATATACACAATCCCCTCTAGCTAAATTTCCTAATTCTATCACCTCCAGAAGTTAGTGCCTGGGAAACCAGTTGAGAAATACTGGGCTGTAATTTGGGTTTTACATGCCTGCCTCCCCTCAAAGACCCATGGGTTAAAGGAGATGGCAGACATAAGGGCCATGGGGAAGTCTTCCAGTCACCAGGGGAAAGTGTCCTTGCCTCTTTTCTAGGCCCCGGCCCCATCCTGTCCTCTGTCTTCTGGGCCAGGCCATCAGGTGAACAGTTTTGCTGCACCATGCACTCCAACCATGATGAGTCTAAAAGCAAATCAGAGGCCTAGAAGCAAACAGGCCCAACCCCACATGGACTGAAATATCTGGAAACTATGAGCCAAAATAAAGCTTTCCTCTAAAAATTGATTACCTCAGGTATTTGTGAGAGTAACAGAACGCTGACTAAAACGGATCCTTAATGGAATTCAATGGCAACACTTAGAAATCCCTGGATCCAGTCAATGGTAAGTTGCATTCAATTGTTCATCTTATTAAAATAATGACTTTTTTTAGGAAATCGAAATTTACCTGGGTCAATTACCATAAAGCATAACGCATATTGTTAAACTGATTTTTGGACCTCGAGGGAAAAAATTTTAACAGTTCACAGAAACTGTAGATTCTTATCTAGTTCAAAACTCTTCTCATGACATTCAAAAATTTACAGCAACGTGTTGTTGTTAGGTGCCGTTGAGTCAGTTTGACTCATAGTGACCCATAGGGTTTTTGATGGCTGATTGTTTCAGGAGTGGGTTGCCAGGTCCTTTACCTGTTAGTGCCTCAATTTTCTCAAGTTTTATACTACATATTCAACATTTCTTCATCTCAGAAACTGAAATAAAGCCCTAGAGTCTCACCTGCCAAATGTGAAACACAACAATCCCTTATAAGATGCCAAAGGAACAAACTCTTTTTTGTCCAGGGCAATATTTGCTTCTAGATTAACAAAATTGTCCCAGATTTCTCCTCCACGCAATACTAACTGGGGGAAAGGGCTATGACCGAGGATCTGGGAATCTGGGTAAAAACTACTGTAAACAGGATGTCATAGACAAAGAAAACCAGTTAACTATATGTTCACATGTACCCTAACCAACAACCATCACAAAGACAAGCTCTTTGCCTCAAAATTTCTCAAAAACCCAAAAGTAAGTCTGTAACTTTCAATCAATAGTCTCAGTTCAGGGAGGTGATACTAAACTCGTAAGTAATTAAGTAGGCTATATAAAAACTTGCTCTACTTAGGTCTAAAGTGCTATTCTTACCTTACATTGTTGCCTCCATCAGATTCAAAAGTCCTGCCTACCACTAAAATTCTTCTTAAAAAAACTACTTCCCTGAATGTCTCACATTTATTAAAAGCAAATAAACAAGCCCCCCTCTTCCCTAGATCTAATTTCCAACAGAACAGGCTGATAATATTTTTATTTCTTTACATGTAGACTAGAACATCTTATGATTCTTAACACTTGTGACCACAAAAGTTGGAAAACCGCCACCTGGGGAAAGACAGGTCTCTGAGCCCCACTCAAACAGCAATTAGTATTTTAAAAGCAGAGTGTACATACATGTGAAATATACATTATGTAGTCACCTAAACTAAACTAACTTTCTAACTTGGCATAATGACAGGTAGTTGGGAAGGAATGTAAAAGAAAATACTCAACAGCTTAAAATTAACAATGGGCCCATTTATGCAAGGTAGGTTGGTTCTCCCATTTCAGCTTAAAAAGACTGAAACTCTTTCTGTCCTCCAGCAGGGAAACTGCAGCTGGCAGGCCTGGAGAATCGCTCAGCTACATTCACAGCTTCACCAGGAGTCAAGTAATGGCAAGAAAAGTCTTCTTTACTGTGCACTACAAGCTAACAGAGAAAAATGTTGACTTGGAGGTGTTCAAATTCCATCCTTCAAGGATGATTTCAATCAATTTCTTCTGCAGGAAGCCAACCCCTACAAGTACAAAAGACTGATGCCCACTAACACCGAAAATCACTTATTGATATGTTTTTCATTTCATCAAATATTATCTTATGCTGGACATGGTGGCTCATACTAGTAACCCAGCAACGTAGGAGGCAGAGGCAGGAAGATTGAAAGTTCAAGACTACAGGCAGCATGTATAACTTAGTGAGACCCTATCTCCAAATAAAAAGTAAAAAAAAAAAAAGGGGGCTGGGGGCGCAGGTCAGTGGCATAGCACTTACAAAGCATGTATGGGCAAGGCCCTGAGTTCAACCCCCCTCTATAGAAAAAAAAAATTGTCTGTGACAGGTCTTACAACCCTCTCTAGAACTATAGCACTGTGCTCATCTCTTTACTACCCAATTTGTGTATTCCCAGTACTTTGCATCTTCTTCATTAGCTTCGAGGAAGTATTCCTATAACCACCAAGTAAATGAATTCTCAGTCAAGTACTTCACAATTCTTTCTTTTTTCTGTGTTATAGTAACAAACAGGGATCCATACTCCAGGAAATGCTAAATTGCTTCTGCTTTTCAAGTCCAACTAAAATTTTGTCTGTGTTTGTAAGAATTTATCCTCCCCTAACTCTTCAGAATAAAAGTCATTATTTGACTATTTTAAAAGTCTGACCACATTCTTATCTGCTAAAGAAACTTCTAAAATGTATTTATGGAGAATTGGGAGATCATCTTCAGGAAATCCAAACAGTGACAGTAAAGAAAAATCTCTAAGGTTATACATCAGGAAATAATACACAGTAGAGTGTTAGGACTTTAGGATGTTGCATTTAAAATTTGTTACAAATATATCATCCTTCTTGGAATTCTATCATGAGGAGCACCAGCGTGCCAAAATATAGCCTTGAATTGTGCAACAAGTCTCGTATTTCTTCTTATACAATATACTGGCAAAAACCAACAAACCCACACTGCTACAATGAAACCCATCCCCACATTCCATGGCTTCAGGGCCATTCCCATAAATACAGGGTCATAAAAAGACAGCCTGGAAACTCCTGCAGCCAGCACTCCATTCTAAGGATGGGAAACTAAGACAAGGACATGGGATCATGCAGTTACAGCAAGCAGAGGATATCTTCAAAAAGTCAGCAGGAATTGCCAATCAGATCTTAGCAATCCACACACAAAATATACAAAATTCATACAATATAGATAATGAACAAATGTGAGTGAAATGTTAAAATTTTATAGCTTGCATTCTTTATGACAAGAACTATTCAGCATATTCATATGCTGGTACAACAAAACCTCAAAAACAGGATGTTTCCCCTGCCTGTGGCTTATTTACCTCAAAATACAACTTGATACCCCAGAGTTCCAATGTTAAAGGAATATAAGTGGCCCTTTGGAGTTCATAATATCTGACCAAAAGACAAGATGCAGATTCCTAGCTAAGCACACGTTTGGTTTTTCTATTTTTCAATTTTAATAAACTGTACATAATAATAACAATTTTATTATATTCCCTACAACCCGGGGGATTTAATGTTTCTAGTCACTAAATAATTTTCCTCTTAATTCTATATTGCTATAACACATAACAACTGAGAGAATATTGTATGCCAATCCTTGCTAAGAATTTCATATGCATCATTTAAAATACAAGAATCATAAATTACATGTTTAAGGTAGGCTTTCAGGTTTTAATTGCTTCTTGATACTATTAATTAAAGAACCTAATGATCACTGAAAAATATCCCACTTTATATAATAAAGCACAATAAGTATAATCAGAAAAGTAATTAAGATGAGAGTAAGTTAAACATTTATAACATTCATAATCTTACCACAATATAAATCAGTTACTAGGATAAACCTTCATTAGACAATGTTATTAGGAATGTTTAAAGCAAACCACACAAGGGATTAAAAATTACAATGAAAGGCCAGCAGCCTCGTAGCCCAGTGGAGCCAACATTCCCTTCTCTCCCCCCATCCTCTCCTGTCCAGAATAAATCCCATGCCCCAGTGCACAAGGCCCAAAAAGGTCACAGTAGATGGCAGAGACTTTTGTAAGAGAACAAAAATAACCCAGCAGCTTTGTTACCGTAGTCTCTTCTAATCAGTATGTTCAAAATCCTTTAATTAGCACTCTGTCTACAGAAGGAAAGCATTTCCCCGTGCCTAGGGAGGGCACACATGCATGTACACAGTGTTCCGTCGGATCAGCACCACGGCGTGGAACCAGCACCACAAACTGTCTTCCAGGGAACTAAAGCACATCAAACTTTTTAAAGGCACAGTACCACATAATTTACATACATCATTTACATCGCCATTACCCAACAACAAAGCTAGGATTTGGCTGGTTTCATTCACATGTCAATTTGTTGCTGGACTTTTCCTCAGCAAAACTTGAAGTATTTTAAACTAAGCAGTAACTTCCTTTAATCAATTAAAACAAAGCAGGAAACTAATACTAAATCTAAACTGATGTTAACAAAACAAAGACAATATACTGTCTTCTTAACAGATCTTCAGTAGAAGAAAAACACTGCCTCAAATAGAAATAAATCACCACACACATTTTCATATGGATACTTTACATTTAAATTTTTACCTAAGCACAAGGGGTCTTAAAACTTTCAGGTTGGATTATGTATACACTTCCTTGCAAAATCTGATTAAGCACAATCAAAATAGAAACTGGTGATAAATTGAAGACAACTACGTGCAAATCCACAGCCAAGAAACAACGGAAACTCCATCAGTAAAGGGGATTTGAGATATTTTAACACAGAGATATGCAGCTGTTACAAAATTGTTTTTAGTTTTTCAAAAACTTGGATATACTGCTGAGTATATGTATATATTTATTTGTACATATATGTAACTTAAAATTATAGCCGTCTAAATATCTGATTAGATGAAAAGCCTAACTACATTTAAGATAAAGTGAATTAATAAGGAGGCAGCATAGCATGGGTGCTTGAAAGACAGCTCCCCACACCAGCCACGAGCTCATGAGCAATTTGTACAATGGGCCTGTTACCACTATTCCACAGATTGGTAAGAATTAAACACGATGCATTTATAGCACTTGCCAAAAATCCAAAAGTTTCTTGGTGAGACTGGGATTGAGCAGAAGGAACGCAGACTGGGAATTTTCATTCACTGTCCAAATGTGTAAACTGGCACAACTTACCAAATGACCTATATATTCCTGCATGTGTTTGCCCATACATCATATGATGTTCACTACAGGACTGTCTATAACACCAACAGTGGACACAACATCAATGCCTCTCAGTAGGAGATGGTTAAATAAATGTTACTTCCAAAAAAATAATATAAAATAAAGAGACTCCTTATGTACTAGCAGGGAAGGTTCTCCATGGTAAATTATTGAGAACAAAGCAAGATATGGAACTATGTATAATATGCTACTGTCTGAGTAAAAGTTCATCTTTATAAGAAATGATTTTGAAAGCTTTCACCATCAAGAGATGAATGATAAATGTTTAAGTGTGTTTAACGTGATTTAAATTTATGCAATGTGTACATATATCAAAATATTACATGCTATGCCACCACTATATGCACTTTTTTTGTTAAAAGCAATTTTTTAAAAAATTTATATTTATCTGAATTATACAAAAACCTCCTCTAGAAAGTTATGAAAGTGATTAACAGTAATAATGACTTACTTATGGTGAGTGAAACAGTGCCTCCCACACAGCCCAGTCTCAAAAAACGGAAGCTGTAATTACTCTCCCATCAGTAGCACCGTCATGAAAATGCATTCTTTAAATATATACGCAGAATACATGCAACCGAATCCACAATGAGGTAAAACGCCAAATCTCAGGAATTCATAGACTGGATAACTGGAGATCGAAGCCCTGCAGTTTCTGTTCAAAAGTAAGTAGCTTCTGACCATTTTACTGTTGACTAGCCAACAGAAACTAAGCTGAGGGAATAATATCAAAAAGTCATTTTATTCCATTTGGATCAATAGTTCTAATAAAAGCAGCTGTTGGAGGTGAAAAGGTCCATTAAAATGCCACAGTGCAACCATATAAAATTATATATGAAGAAACTAAAGCCCAGAGACTTCCACTAATTAGAGGCAGACCAAAAATTTAGAGTGTCCTCCCCAGATAAATGGTTTCCTATTTTATTTTTGCTAATATGGGAGGGGCTAAAAATAAACTCAGCTGATATCAGTTATCTTTGGTAAGTCCCCTCCCTCATCCTTTATTACATAACTAAATTTGCTAAGAACACATCCCCCAATTGAAGTGTATCACAAAGGTCAACAGCCCTGAGGTTTCCAGGACCAAGTACTGAATGAACATCTGTAATAAAGTCTGTAAAGTTTGCTTACACTAGAGATTGTCAGAGGCATGTTGAAATCCTTGCCACCTTGCAGCCGGAAACCCCAAGGAGCTGGGCCAACCAAGGACACACTGTAGTTGCTCATGGCTCTAATGGTTCAATGTCTGATGTCAGAAAATGAAAATAACCTGTGAAAGAAAATTAGACGGTTAAGAAAAATGTTCACTTGAGACCTCATTACATACGCAAATGTTATTTAATATAAAACCAACAAAACCAGGGTCAGTATTTTGGGGTGGGGCAAAAGAATATAAAGAATAAGTCTATTAAGGTCTTCATTAATTTCAGATTAAGAAAGGAATCTATAAACTAATTAATATATAATTGTACTCTCATGCCAATTTCTATAGGTTAAAAATTCTATACCAGAATACATTTCTAGACTCTTGATCAGTTTTACAACTTGCTACCATGTAATTTTGTGGTTTCTTGAATACAAACTTTAATTCAATGTGCTTTTCTGGGGATCAAACACAAGGCTTCATGCATGCAAGGCACTCCACCACAGAATTATACTCCCATCCCAGAACAAGATTTCAGATGTAATTTAAATGATTTGCCCTTTCCTCCACTTCATGCATTCTTTTACCTGTAGTTGCAAGAGTCCTGAATTTCACTTACATAAATTCCAAGCTATTCTATCACATGAAAGGGACTGCACCTCAGTAAACCCTCACTCATGTTTCCTAAATACTAAATTCTTAAAAATAAGAAGTTGTCCTTTAATGCACAAAACCATTCTCTCCAATTATGAACTACAACTCATATTTTTTCTTCTTTAGACATGCCATTTTCCACACTTAAAAGGATTATTTGCTTTTTTGTCAGAGAGGCAATGATAGACTATACTATAGAACAGGCAATTTTTTAGTCAGAATGTCTTCACTCTGTACACATAGCTAGTAAATAGTAAGTGTTGTTGTTAGGTGACCCATTCATTCTCTGTCAAACCAAATTCCCATCAGCTTCCACTCAGAGATCTCTATTAAAGCCATGTGTCTCAGGTTGGACAAGACAGAAAATAGCCAACCACAGAAGATCTGGGTGGATCTTTACACTTCCTGTCACATCTAGAATTTTAGAGGCATCTCTGCTTACTATCTCTAGTTTATTTTTTTCGAAAAAGAAAAAGAAAAACTTTACCAAAAGACTAAAAAAGAAAAAATCTTCACAATCACAGTTGCAATAGGAATTAAAATTATTTTCATAATGACAAAGTAGATAAGAAGTATTGTACTAAAAGATAGCATATTTTAATTTTTGTTGTAGGTGCCGCCGTCAAATGTATTTATGTTAAACATGCAATAGATGTGTAATTTTGTAACTTTAAAAAGACACTTGAAAACAAAGCTCTTTAAGACACACTTCCTTAGAAAACCTGCACTATTAACCAAATCACCACCTTATACTTATATCTGTCTTAAAATATTTTCCCATCTTTTAACCCATTCAAAATTCCTATCCCATTACACCAAATTCATAGTAGCAGATGTAGATATTCTACTTGAGTATATTTAAAGCAAATAGTCTTTCTTCTCAAACAAGAGAAAATGAAGCAATGCTTTATAATGAGCCTGGTTCTAAGCTAAAGAAAAATTAATTTAGAGATAACATGCACAGCATCTGTTGTTGTTAGGGGTCCTCCAGTCATGTCCAACTCATAGCAACCCTCATAGGGTTTTCAATGGCTAACTGCATCTCCCAGACTATAAATGAGGTTTTCCAATGGCATGGCAGTAAACTAAACTACTAGGCAAGAACCTATTTTTTTACTACTGAAGTAGTATGGACAGACCACTAGAAAAGACCCAAAGAATACACCAGAAGTAAAATTGTTAGGTTGTAGGTGAAAACCAAATAGTCGGAGTTAATAAGAAGCTACCCATAATTTCATTGCTTTCCCACTAGGAAAAGAAAAGATTTGCCAGGCACAGTAGCACACGCCTGTAAACTTAGCAGCTCCAGAGGGAGAGGCAGAAGGATTGCAGGTTCCAGGCCAGGGGCAGCCTGTGTAATTTAGGGAGACTGTGTCTCAAGATGAAAAAAATAAGACATGGGTTGGCAGTGCATCCCAGTGGTGGAGCACTTGCAAATATGTGTGAGGCCCTGGGTTTAATCCCCAAGGACCAGGAAAAAAAAAATCATAAAACTATTACAGAAAGACTAGCAGAGGAAGCCTTTATACTAGCATAGAATACAAATCATAAGTGTGTACAGCCACTTGGTATTTCACAGGTTGTCCTCTTTTTTAAATCTTTAGTGACAAAGGAAGAGTGTGAAAGTTAGTCTCAACTTCCTCTGGCTCCCTTCTTCCCTTAGAGATAATGTATTTATTGTATGTGTCAACCCATGTATAAATGACTTCGCTTTATTTGGTCAGGGATTCCCTTCTGACTTCTCTCATTTGTTATTAAAATGTGCAGAACCGGCAAGGTCACAACAAAACCAGCAGCAGCCGTCTTCTCTAGCTTCTCTTTCTGCCAGCTTCCCTTGAAATTCATCTGTCTTGCAATATGCTGATTCCTAAGCATGGGCAATATTTTTATTGGCCTTTTCCAGGTCTCCTCCATCTGGCTATTAGTGCCCAAATCCTTCTTCCCAAAATACCAAGTAGGCAGGAAACAGCCTGTGCTGCTTTCAAACACGTAGAAAACGTTGGGATTTTTGCACAGTTCTGGATTTTCTTTTGGGGAGTCTAACGAACGTCCCGGTTCCAGCATCAGCCAGGGGAGTTCGGCGTTTCCCACGCTGGTGTCCCAGCTCCAGGGGGCCGGGGGTCCTGAAGAACGGCGGGGACGAGGACAGAAACCAGGAGGTCCTGGGACTCTCCTTAGACCCCGTCGGGCCGAGGACAGGAAGAGCAGGAGAGTGAAGTCGAGGCACGCGGGGAAAGCCCAGCTCGCCCCCAGTCCCGCGGCCCAGGAAGGCTGGCGCGCGGCCGTCCTCACCGCCAGGAGGGCGGCGGCAGGCACCCGCGGCCCAGCGCTCCCCGCCCGCCCCGCCCTACCAGCCGGCCCGGCCGAGTCCCCGTCCCGCGGGCGCCCGTCGGTCCCCACTCCGCGCCGAGCTCCCGGCCACCCCGCCAGGACCAAGAGACCTCGGGTTCGTGACGGGTTGGGTTTTTTTCTTTAAGCGCACAAGTTTTCCCCGAACAGGCTGTACAACTGCAAACATCCAGGGGGTCTGACCGCAAGCAAACAAACAAACAACAAGCCCACGCCTTCCCCGCGTGGCCGACCCGCGAGGCGCCCCCAGGACGCCACGGCACCCGGAACCCGCGGGCGGGTCAGCGCGGCAGCCAAGACCCGGCGGCCGCTCGCAGCCCAGGAAGCGCCTCGCCCGCGCGCCCGCCGCCTTTCTGGCTCGCGCACCTCGGCGCCCAGACGGCACCTGAGGAGACACTGCGCGCGCCGCGCCGCGCCGCGGCCCCCACCCCGGCCGCTCTCCTCGCGTGCTGCACCCCGTACCGCTTTCTTCCCCCCCGCCCAGAGAGGAAGCCGACACAGCCATCCGCCGCGGGCAGCCGCTCACCTCCGCACCGGCGCAGCGCAGCCTCAGCCTCGGAAGAGCGCTGACAAGTGACTCCTGGTGCGTGCGCTGTGCCCAGGGCCGCGAGGAACTTCCGCCTCCCTGCTCGCCCGGGCCCTCCCCCAAGATGGACACGCCCCTCCGCTCTCGGTCCCACCCCCGGTATGGACAACCCCCGGCCCCGGGTCCCTGGCCCCGCCCCCAGGCCTAGACACGCCCCTCCGCGTCTGGCCCAGCGCGGAGACCACTGCGGAGAGGGCTTGCTGAGCCGGCTGAAGTCGGGACAGGAGAACAATTGCTTTGCGCAGTTTCGGTGGGAGCAGTCCCTGACAGAGATCTGCCTTCTGCGTGTCTG
This sequence comes from Pedetes capensis, assembly GCA_007922755.1. Taxonomy (NCBI): domain Eukaryota; kingdom Metazoa; phylum Chordata; class Mammalia; order Rodentia; family Pedetidae; genus Pedetes; species Pedetes capensis. The sequence goes on along the minus strand of VMDO01029445.1, from coordinate 5,832 downwards.
TGTTGTAGTTGCGTGCCGTTCTCGCCCTCCCGAAACTTGAACTGGTAAGAAGTTTTCTGGCTGACAACAGAAAGGGGCTTTGGACAAGTCTCTGCCTGTGCGGGTTCCGCGGCCACTGCCGGTTTTTTGACAGACCTTGTACACGCTAAGAGCGAACGCTGAAGTTTGCCTATCAGGAAGGTGAAAAGCGCTAACCCTAACATATAGAAGTTAAATCTGTCCTCACACCAGAAGACAGTGATAGAAAGCAGTGGCCAAAAATGATTTAGGCACTGTGTCACCTCCACAGCTTATTTTTCTAAGTTCAAATCGGTAGCACGTTCCTGCTTCTACAAAGTCGCTCGACTTAGCCAGAGGGATTTATTCATAAGCAGACCTGAATAATGCTCAGGGAACACATTAAAAGTAACCACTGGACCCTTTTACATTTTGAATTGGCTTTTAAAGTGTGAAAAGGACAACTCTGAGCCAAGGGGCATTTGAAGCACACATAAACTTCATAAGGTCCGTGAATCCCCTACAAGTGCAAGCAAAATTCTAGAGGAGCCCCAAACTTGCTCTGTCCAAAACGGCAGCGATGGGCTACAGGTAGATATTACACAGTTGAAATGTGGCTACTGGGATTTGCTGAAAAACTTTTCACTAATTTTTTAATGTAATTAATGTAAATTTAAAAACAAGAAAGACAACATATTTCCATTAAACATACCTCTAGGTAGGATTTCATTTCACTTTACGGTTGAATATTTAGTGCCCAAATTGAGATATGTTAGAAGAATAAAATGCACACCAGATCTCAAAGACTATGAAAAGCTACTTCATTAGTAATTGTTATGTTGATTACATGATGAAATTAAATTTTTATATTTGGGTAAGTAAAATATATTAAAATTATTTTCAGCTTTTTAAAATATGGGCACTTGAAATTTAATATTACATATATGGCTTTCATATCTTCATTGGGCAGTGCTGGTTCATATCTTTCAATACACTCTCCAAAACACTGTTTTATGGGGTAGATTTTTCTAGTGTGACAGCTGGTTCACAGAGTCTTTTAATATATGTTATCCTGTTTGACATCTCAAAAATAAAATAAATTTTAAAAAAGAACACTAGCTACCATTTATGACAAATACTCATCATGTGCTAGGCAATGTGGAGCTCCTTAGACACTTTATAAGGCATATGTCATCCCTATATATAGATATGGGAGAAGGACCTGACAACCCCTCCCAAAAATCAATCTGCCACTGAAAACCCTATGCACAGCAGAGAAGCACTGACAGTAGTGTTTCCCCTGTTGTACAGAGGGTCGCTATGAGTCGGATACCGACTCGAAGGCACCTAGCAACAACAACAACATATATAGATAAGAAAATCCAGGTTGAAAGCAATTACACCTTATGACATTTCCTCGCATGACAGGCCCATGTCCAGAGGTAACTTGTCAGAGTTCCATCTATGCCTCTCCTCACACATTTGGTGCTGATATAGTTAAATTGGCACCTAACAACAGCAACAACAATAGTTAAATTGAGCCTACATCAAGGAAAATGCAATGAAAACATCAAGAACTTCAAGGAATCTATGGAGGTATCGTTAGAGATAAGCATCTCGAGATGAGGAAGACTTGAGAGTGAGCAGAATGTTCCTTATGCAAATTAAATATTACCCCTTAGTGCCAGCCTGCTTCTGAATCTCTTCCTACCAGCCCAGGCCAAAGCCTGAGGTATAGACTTCTTATAAGGTAGCTTAAATAAACTCATATTTATCCAAGTGTCTGTCAAAAGGCCAACAGCATTAAAATGACAAAGACAGACTGGGAAAGTTTCATTGCCCTGGGTCTCATCCTGTGGACCCCCTGAATTTGCCTTCTCAACTAATATTCCCTCCTTTGCCTCCAGGAACTCATTAAATTGTAATGCTTAAAAGTTACTTCCTTAAACATATACCTGTATCCCCAACTTTGAAAGGAGATCAAGTGAGAACCATGCATCCCAGAAAGCAATTCATCTCAGTTTCCTCATCTTAGAGGAAATTGTAATTATAAATACCCTAACCCTTGTGAGATATCATGAGGAATAGAGGTAATGTCATCCCATGGTATTGGCAGAAAATTGGCCTTAGGACTCCCCTCAGATACCAAAATCCTTGGATGCTCAAGTCTCATGTCAAATAGTAGAATATTTGCATCTAACCGACAAACATCCTTCTGTGTACTTTAAACCATTTCTACCTTACTTACCTGATATAATGTAAATGCTTTGTAAATAGTTGTTGTACTATATTGTGGGGAAAATGACAAGAAAAGTCTGTACAGGCTCACTATGGCTACAATTTTTTCTAATATTTTCCATTTGTGCTTGGTGGGATGCCTTAACATAGCTCTCTCAGACATGGAGGGTCAACTATATATATAAAGCACCACAAAGAATGCTTTCTACCACAGAGGAGTTAAATGGTAGCCATATGAAACTTTCTTAATCAACTGATTAGATTTCTGTATCATAAAAGACAATTAAAGAACTTTAGTGTTCATTATCCATATACCATGTTCTTGTTACTTTTGTACAATCATCTTATTTCTCACAACCATATCAAGTATGTATTTTCTTCAGAGGAAGAAATAGATACTTGGAGGTTAAGAAATTTGCCAATTTGAATTTAACTGAAACTGATGAGTGACAGAAATAGAGCAAAAGGTCTTCATAAACCATGTTCTATTCACCACAGCACACTGCCTGTTGATACATTCTGGCTTAAAGACCAGAGAACAAAGATGAAAAGCTGAAGAAACTAATGTTGAGGACCATACAGGTGCAGTTTTCAGGAAGAAAATTATAAAAATAAAATAAATATTGGGTTACTTGTATATGAGGGAGATGAAATTCTTGAACCACTTCTACTAGGGCATGTGCCTTACTTAGATTTATAATGAAGTGTCACTCTGCCATTCTGACTCCCTCTTGCTGTCTCTCTCATGATTAATATTTATAAAATGGTAGGCCATGGTTTGAAGGACAGTCAGTGACTTCAGACTAGTAGAAAAATAGCTGAGCCACTGGAAAATCAAACCAACATCCTTAGCCTTGTTAACTCTTCCAGGCTGAGTAATGACACACTGGCCACAAAAGAAATCATATTAAAAGCTTCATTTCATCAAAACCAGTGCATGAAAAGCTCTAGTAGAAGAAAAAAATGAGACCAAAATATTAACTGAATTGGCAGAAAGAGTTTGTAGAATATTCCATCTAATCGCAATACTTACCTAAGTGTATAAATGATGGATTTAACATTTGATTATCCAATATATAACTCAGAACCTCTTGCAGTACTTCAAAAATAATGTTGTTGTTGTTGTTAGGGGCCATCGAGTCCATATCCGACTCATAGCGACCTTCATAGGGTTTTCAATAGCTGACTGTTTCGGGATTGCCTTGGGAGTGGATTGCCAGGTCCTTCTCCCATTTTTGTGGTGCTGGGAATTGAACTTGGGACCTCAGAGATTGCAGCGCAGTGCTCTACCAACTGAGCTAAATCCCAGCCCTCAAAAATAATAGAAACTTCTAATTACAAGATGGGGCTGGGATTTAGTTCAGTTGATAGAACGCCGCTCTGCAGTCTCTAAGGTCCCAGGTTCAAATCCCAGCACCACAAAAATGGGACAAGAATGTGGCAATCCACTCCTAAGGCAATCCTGAAACAATCAGCCATTGAAAACCCTACGAGGGTCACTATGAGTCAGACAGGACTTGATGGCACCTAACAACAACAACAACAATTACAAGATAGCATGCTCAGGTTTTAATGGGTCCTACTTTTAAGTGTTAATGCTGAAAAGTAAATAAACCATTCATAATTGTGACTGTTTAAAATCTAGAATGGAGAGGAGTCACTATCTATTCTGACACTTAAATATTTTCTAATCTAGGGAGAAACAGATAGACAAGGCATGGTGTCGTTCTAAAGCTTCTGAAGGAATCCTGGGAGAAGGGCATGGAGACAATGGACAGAGAGATGATGAAAATGACTATATGAGCAGATCCATGAAGCCTACGTGACTGGGGAAATATGTGGCTGAGGAAGAAGGCAATTTAAGGTAAACACAAGGATTCATGGGGCTGGGGTTTGGCTCAGTTGGAAGAGCACTGCTCTGTACTTAGGACCCAGGTTCCATCCCCAGCACCACAAATATGGGAGAAGGATGTGGCAATCTATTCTCAAAGCAATCCCGAAACCATCAACCCTGGAAGGGTTGCTATGAGTCAGATCTGATTTGATGGCACTCAATAACAACACCAACAAGGCCTCAAGCCTCAGCTGTGGGTGGCATTAATAACTGGTACTGAAAGTAGAGGAGCAATGTGGAAGGGACTGGCAGTTTCACTGAGTTTGCAGTAAGGAAAAAAAAAGCCAATTGGTCCATGGAGTATGACAACGAGTAGATAGGAAGGACACTGAGAAAAGTGCTAGGCAGCTCTGAGCTTGAGGGATGACTTTAAAGATAACGTATGTCAGTCACTGAAAAGGCTTCACACACGAAGACATTATTCAGAGAAAGTTAGCTAAGTAAGAAGTAGGCCTGGAACAGACCTGCCCAATCTGCTCAACCTGGGAATGAGAGGCAGACCAGGATCAGAAGCCTTGTCCGTGGTCCCAGTCTCCCAAGTTTGCCTTTGTGTAAAAAAAAAAAAAAAAAATTGAGAAGCGCCAGGTTAGGAAACATAAAAGAGATAATTGCCATGATTTTCAGCTTTTCATGAGCCCATCATAATGTCTTATGCATTTGTACAAATGAGAAAAAAATGTGAAAAAGATGACTCAGAATGCTTATTTTGAGAGCCCTGACATACAAAGATCTTATATGGCAGAGTAGGTCATTTTTGGAGAGGATGCCCTGGCCCACCACAACATAAAGGTTCTTATTAAATGATTTTCAATTAAGTACTTCTGAGTGTACTATCTATTTTCTCCCAGGATACTGACTGACCATCATGGGTGATTCTTTCTTTTCTTTTTTTCTTTTCTTTCTTTTTTAAATGGGGGATCATATTTCTCATCAACTCCTTGGCATAAATCACTACAATGCGGTGCATTTGTATTTATGAGCATCTACCATCCCCCAAATGCTGTTGATATAAGAAATTTTAAAAGCAAATTCATTTTGGGGGAGTGGAGGGGAATACTAGATTTTTTGCTTTTGGGATTTTCAAAACTGATGAGTTTTTAAATTAGGCACCTTAGGGTGTTTAAAAGCATTTCTATAGCACGGGAGAGGGGGCAGTGGGACATATTTATAATCCCAGCACTTGGGAGGCTAAGGCAAGAGGACCACCTGTACTATGCAAGTTGAGGGCCTTGGGTACGTAGCAAGATCCTGTTTTATGAAAAAGAAAAAGAAAAACAGAAAAGAAAAAAAATGATCAACTTTCTAACCAATAAAAGACCTGGTAGCAAGTGTGATTATTCTAAATTATAAATTAAACATTCACTATTCTACCTCTTATCTACATGTGTGTATGTATTTATATACAGTAAAAAAATATATATACACATATATATATATGAAGTAATTATTATGGGGCCATGAGATTATAGGCTGTTCATTTTTAACTTATAATTTTCTATGTTCTATATTTGTTGTTGTTGTTGTTAGGTGCCGTCGAGTCGAGTCCGACTCATAGCGACCCTATGTACAGCAGATCGAAACACTTGCCGATTCTGTGCCAGGCAAACCATCTTATTTATGTTTAAGCCCATTGTTGCAGACACTGTGTTAATCCATCTGGTGGAGGGTTTTGCTCTTTTCCGTTGACCTGCCACTCTTCCAAA